>JAARMF010002041.1:0-31851 GCA_022844705.1 Toxascaris leonina
AAGACGGATACCGAGATATATTCAGATACTCAAACTCAGATATCAAACGCTGTATACTCAGATATACTCAAACTTCCCACCATTTGTTCCTATTCTTACATCCTCCTATGCTTTCACCGTTTTTTGAAAACTGCAGCGAGAAAACTCCATCCCTTTATTGAAAAGAAAACGGTACCAACGTATGTTACAGACTTGAACATGAGGGCAGGGTGCGGGGATAATTTCACTAAGCTCGATGTTTAAGCAGTTCAGCATATTTGTTTCTGAAAAAAAAAAGACTGACCAAATCTTGAGGCGTTAAAGTCATAGTGTGGAGCGGAATTTTCAATCGTCTGTGGATGGCATGCGACATGCCGAAAAGATCGGATTCTGACAGCACCATCTGGCAACGATGAGTATACCTGTCGATACAGTCTTCATTACAGTTGAGTCTGGTGGAATGTATTCTCTGACTTTCCTCTACCCAAAATGAGACTGGAGGCATTTGGACGCTCCGCCAGCAAAAAGCTCTCCTCCTATGCTGCAAGGTCCGCATCTAATTCTTCACCTGATCCAACGCGAAATTCTGACCTAGTTGACAAACGTGGAGTTACACTATCTTTGAAAAACTGTTCAATTTCTTCTATTATTCGTGTTTCTGAGGAACCTTTTATCAAAGTTCAAAAATCAGTTACGGTCTGTATTTAGCACCAACGTTTCTCAAAGATTGCGATCATCCCAGTGCGATGGGATGCTCTCCGAATGGATAAGTGGTACGGATATAGCATTCAATTGTGCTGATGAAGTACAGACTGGTTGAAACTGCGAACAGTAATCTACCGAAATCCCTGGTCACCTCAAACTTGTTGTTCTGTCTTCTTTCAGAGATGAATTAGAATGACGCAATAATTTCTTCGTTCTACAGTTGAAGTTATCACGCCATCCTTATTCATAGTGGAGGGCTTTTTCCCATATTCATTCAGCTTCGATAGCAAACATTGTGCAGTCGTGGTCGCACAAACTTTCGTTGCATGCACTATTTTCTTCAGAATACTCAAAAGATGGTAAGTTTAAGGTCATTTAAAAACAGGCCGCTTCATTAGAATGTCGTATCTATGAAGGGATTGAAACATGAACGAGTGGATCGTTGGGTGGGGTGAAGAGAGCAAATTAAAGAAAAAATTGACATAGCAAACTCGTCTTCTCGTTTCGCTTTCTTCGGCTATCACATAATGTACATCGTCCTCTGTCCAATGACCGCGACAGATCAGCTCCTCTACAGCTTCATTTCATCAAAATTCGACAACAAGTGACCGTCTGATATACTTACAATCGAGTATAGCCATTGAGAGACTTTTATAAGTCATTGATTAAATTTCTGTGAAAGTTATTTCAGACTGTTAGTTCGAATACGCTCATTCAAGAGTGCTGATTTCGTAAGAACAGCACTGGACTATGAATGCTAGAAAATACTGATATGAACACCAAGACACACTTTGTAATATGATTCACAAAATTTGCCTTCACTATTTTCGAGGGGAATTTTAACGATTATGAAACATGCTGGGACAGGAATTTTGTTCATATATCTACCTGACAGTTTATTTAACAAGAAGTGGAGAAAATAGAAGTTCCAATGTAAAGAAATGGAATCAATTATTGAGACACCATCGCAACAACACCACTGTGATAGTTCAACGATCGATGCGATAGACATGGCTTCACTTAAATGTGATATGATCAATTTAAGTATGAGACGAGTAGCCTGCGGCCTTTTCCAATCGAAATATGGAATTCGCTGGACAAACATAAGTATACAGTATTCTTGGAACCGAATTTATTTACCTTATTCGCAAAAACCGACAGCTATCAGGATTGCTAATACGGGACATTCAGGATGATCCTCACTATTGAAGCGGAAGTATAAGAGTTGCATTGTAAGAACGACGTTCGATGAGCTCCTCCAATGTTTAGCACGCTGATTTTCGAGAAAAAAGAAACGAAGAACTGGTTATCACCGCTCAAGTTCACCGCTGGAATCCATTTTACTCATAAATTTTCGTGCATTCATTAATCTTTCATGTCCATTTGAGGACAGTGAAAAATGTATTATTCAGCACTGCCGTAATTCAAAAATGTCTAATATAAACTCGAGTTGGGATGATATATGCAAATGCACTGACTCATTTAAAGCATTCAACATGTCCTGCTGGATATGTGACAATGAAAGAAACGAACGTGTTCGATTCGAATTGCAATAAGGTCGAAGTTGAATGCTGTAGTCAAACGGGCATCCAAAATGGATGGCAGCCATAGGGCAATCGGATCGAGTGTGTCGACCCTTCACAGGACACTTTTCTGCCTAAAATTACCGCTGTGCTATCTGCTAGATATTTGTTTTCTTCTTGTTATCTTCCGCAGTCTTACCAACAAGACTCTGCGCTAATTGTGATAGAAATGGGTCGGAGAAAATGCAACTCGCGTCATCACATGATTTCATTCTGTACAAGATTTTGCAAAACAATCGTTAAGTAATTTGACATATACTCTATCTTTCTTAAACAGGGAGGAAAGCATTTTTTGTTTTGGTGCTAGCTTCTCGTTGACGATTCAGAGTTGACCATGCCTTTTAATCGGGTACTAACGGAAAAATTACTTATTCTCGGCATAAACATACCTTCGATCCCTCTAATAATAATGTTTCGATTTTTTCTGCTTGCAAATAGTCGCATGCCTCGAACTCGTTGTTACTCATTTTGCCTCGTACCATATCGACGATATTTCTTCTGCGTTTGATGAACTGAATGAGAGAGCCGTGTGTCAGGCGGATAAATACATTAGAAGTAAAAAAAAAAACTTAATGGCAAATGCTTGCGATCATTGACCTATGATCGGTGATTTGAGCGTATCGTCGCTGATCACCTCAGATTTCTTACAAAGTCCAGCGTTCTGCCAGATTATTCTACAACAATAGCGTTTACAAAGGAGTTTAATTGCGAGATAGGGGCATGAGAAATATGAGCCCAAACGAATGTGTTTGAAGGCAATAACAGGCACTGAATACTTAAAGCAGTACAATGTTGTGCAGCTTCATCTCAGCGATTAATGGATTATTACTCACACAATACAACAAAAATTTTACCTTAACACATTGATATCCCGATGTGCATCCATGAATGGCGTGTACAACAAGCTTATGCGTACTGCCAAGATTCTCGTCGTCAACGCACAGGGCAATACTTCGGTTTCGATCTTCCCACTGCTCGATCCACTCATCTTCAAAATCAACGAAGAGTCATCTGGTTTTATTGGTTACTAAGCGACCGAAAGAGCGAATTTGTGGTGCAAATGAATGTGCTTGTCACGGTCCACTTTTCATGAGCTATGGCTACTTTATGCAAGTAACTGGATGAGATGCACACTCCAGTAGAAATTTCTGGTGACACTTTCTAAACACTGTTGCTCGTGTCATCACATAACGCAGTTATCATCGTGATCATCTCTTCTTCTGCAAGCTATCGTATACAGGATGCTGTCAGTGGAACTATGCAATAATGCGTAACAAATCTGAAACTAGGAATAACAACGAGGAAACTCACCTCTACTAAACTGATGAGTGTAATCGGTAACAACTGATTTCCACAGTCGCGGATTTTCAGAGTGAGGGTCATGGATGAGAAAAGATGGGAAATGACAACGCGGCATCACTGCAGAATCTATAAGAGTTTTATGCTATTCATAACTTTGTTGAGCAAGAAACAGTCTCAAAGCATTTTATCTATTCATGAAATTTGCGAATTTTTGAATTTTTTTCTGAAAAAGTATTCATAAGGTGCGATATGACAACGAATCATCACTCTAAGCATCACAAATGAGAGATGAAAAGAATCAAATCTGATATGAGCTTAGAATGGCAATGTTTTTAACTAATTTGAAGAACTTATTTCTACAATATATGTGAATTATTTCAAATTCCCGACAAACATCGATTATTTTTATGTAGAGACCTAATATGCTTTAACATGAGGAATGTTGAGTCTAAAGTGGCACAAATTAACGACTGCATTTTAAGTGCGCCTCTCATTATATACACTTAGTCTCCTCACATATCCGGAAATTTCTTTCGCACGTTTGCCTTCTGTTAGCTAAATCAACGGATGTTTGAACCTTCTCCATCGACTGTGTCGCACAACACAAATTCATTTATATCTGCGAAGCATCACAATGATGTTTAACATGAACGTCACAAATTCAACTCCGTAATCATCAAACAATTACACGTTTGGAGAAACGATGTGGGAATTATCAGTTCCTTAATTTTCGTTTCCAATCAAGAAATCAAATGACACTTACGTTACTTTGCTCAACTCTTTGCACCAATCTCCATTCATCCTTCACCCCAAATTGAACCGTTTTATTCAATACCGTGTCTACTACCCTCACACGCATAAAGTGTTGGCAGTAGTGCAAAGTAACTATGCCTAATTTCTGAAGTTAAATGAGACGACTTTTATAAAGACATATCGCAATGTTAACACATGCATTCGTCAAATATTCTTCGACTTTAATGTGGATAAGCTTACTGCCAACCTTGCTTATAGTTGAGTACTGTGCTTGCGAATGAGATATCGGTGAGTTCGTTGCAGCTCGCATCTGCTGAAATGCCCATTCGACCTCCAGAGCTGGCTCGCTCGTGAATCTTTAATACATCCTTTCGAGAAAGTTCGTACCAATGGTGTGACATATCTTATTATGCTTTATGCGCCTAATTAAGGAACGTGCTATAGCCAACGTGGAAAACGAACATAAGTGGATGAAGTTGATTATAATTAGAATTTCATAAGAAATATATGATACAAAGGGGACCTCTTAACAACTGTGAAAAAGCAATCCACTAAGATGGCAATGAACTGCGAGTCGAAGCACTCGAGGTAGTGGGGTATTGAAGAATCGAAAATATAAAGTAGAGGAAGCTGGCGCCGAGATACAATGAACTTACAACACATCGAAATCTCGCTGATGAGCTGGACGTGAATGAATTCGTCAGCTTGACAGCGAAGTATTCCACACCGAAAGAATTCCATTTTGCGATACATTCCAGTTCATCAGCTGCAAAGGACATATTCTTCATTCAGCAAAGGGACAAAACCTTTTAGCTGTGGCTTCGTGGAGTACTTTTATTTTCCTTCGCATCCTTGGACTGTTAAATAATCCATCTGTTGGAGGGAAGAGTGAAATGCTTGCGGGGTTGCCAATCTCCAGCAGTATTAGTGCTAATGAAAAGGAATTAATTATACCATCGCGAAGCATTTGCCACTCTAGCGTTTTTTCGTGAACGATTGCACAGCTGTGCTCCGCATATCGTTTTGATTAATTCCCTCACTCTATAATCATCAAATCATACATTTAATATTGTCAGTTTGTAAAAAAGGAACAAACTTCACTGCACAGTAACTGGATCCAACAAACGGCATTCCGTTCACTTCAAGTGGAAATAGGTACTTCGATGAAGTTAAAAACACCACCGAAAAACTTGCCATGCGTTTCAGTGTGCGGCACTTCTGGACATGCTTGGTACTGAAATCGGAATCGATGAGGATTCGCGCATACAGTCACAGTTGATGTTCGCGACGTGCATGAGCCATCGATGAACAGATACGTGAAATTGAATGGAGCCTCAAACGGACATCGCTCCGAGCTTGAATTGGCTGGAAATTAGAAACTTCTATTTGGCGACGTGTTTCGAAATTACATGGGCAAAAACGTAGATATCGCTGAATCCAAATTTCGCGTAGACGACAACAAAGTTCGAGTTTCCATAGCGCACAAAAGTCGGAAAGAAAAAAGCAAATGTCCTTTTTCTTGTTGGAAACGGATAGAGTAAATCACTACTGCCTATGAACTTGTGAATTTTCCCCTTCTGTTGTTGAATTCGTCGACGACTACAGCAGCCAAGGCGATTTTCCCTTCCCATCTACAGCAGTATGCTTGCCTGAAATTGCAAGCGTCTGAAAGACGAGTTACGCGCAAAAACTGCCAACGGCTATTGCAGTTAAGAAATATGCGCATTTCAGAATCGAGACATTGTGCGAGATGAAAAGTCGTATTTGGACTCGAGAGGGATGAAAGACCGGAATGCCCTGTGTGAAACGGCATTGTCGGATTGCCATCAATCTCGTTTGATTGGACTTCAAAGATTGCCATCTCCTCAAGTGTGGAGCATTTCCGTAATTGGAATCCGATTACGTCGTTTCTCAATAATCTCTAGCGCATCTTCGCTTCGAGAATTCAACCCACCGCCCCGTGTGTACTCAATCATAATGTCGCCTGCAGTGCACTTACTTGAAGTGTGCACATTCATGATCAGATTACTCTAGCCTCTCAATCAAATCACTACACTGCAAACGTTTACCCACTGACAAGGCTGACCCTGAATACAAATATTCAGCCACGAAACACATCTCTTTCGATCAGCAGGCACTTCATATGTGGCATGAAAAAGACGCAGTATAGCTGCACCTCTTTTTTATCGAATTCATCGTCTCATATTATGTGAACCATATCATCACATCGCCGTGCGCATCCTATATGATAATAAAACTTTTCCTTTTTCGTTAAAAAAGATCAACTGTTCCGGCCAGAAAGTTATTTCGATCGAGTGAACTGCGCTACTTATGCTCGAATTTCACAATCTTCTCATTTTCACGCGTTTTTTGAACATGAACTGCCATATGGTAGCGCAGTCATTCACAAGGAACCATTGAAGGAGTGGTACCTCTAAAAAGGGTTGTCATAGGCGCATCCCCACGAAACGATCGCCTACACACTGAGTCCATGTTTTCGTTTGCTTTGAGGGAACGTATACAGCTCGCTGAAAAACATAATATCGCAAGAACACAGAATAAATCGCTTCCTGCTTGGCTGCGCAATAATTCTTGCACTTCTGGGTCAAATTTGCTGCCGGTACCACACAATTTCTGCGGCCATGAGATAAAAAAGTGCGGCTGTCCGTGTTTGAGGTCTCAGGATGAAAAAAACGTTCTTACAAAGCTGAAGTGGCTAATTTCTTGGGTTCGAGATGTTTAGAAGCACGTCTGAATCTGGAGTATTGTAAACAGTAGCTGCAAATATAAGATCATGTAAGAATTATTCTCAAAAATGCGAGTTCTGGTACATGCTTCATCGCTTTTACTTGAGCTTACAAAAACACGCTATCATCGATGAAATTGTTGGATGCTTAGATGCCTCTTGAAACCTTAAATTCCCGTCTCGAATAGCGTTTGCCATCTAATTTAGCACTTCAAGTTGATTCAGTTCCTTGTACTCCTGGTGAACAACGTTTGATCATAGCGAAATGTTGTAAAGATTCAATGAAATTCTTGTTCGGTGAAAATTCATGATTTACGCACTATTTTCCGCCTAGGGCTTACCACATAATATCACTTTGAAATGCTGACGATATCAAGCTTCAAGTACTGCCGCGAAGCGATCGGCCAACTTGGCGATTTACAGGCATCCGGATTGATGTGGGTGTTAGGCAAGCCACACTGTGGAAGATGTGGGGCAATTCCTAGGCGTTTGATTTCTGGGCGCCTGGACGCCGTAATCCTTACTGTAACAAGCAGTCGAGAGATGCCTACTTGGAATTGGATTTCGATTTTCGCGTGTTGAGGATTATCACCAGTTATGCTAATACCATTATACAATTTCGAGTCTTCTGTCATATTTTTCATCTTTAGAAGCACTCAAAATCGCAAATTGCTCGGTTAAGAACCGCCGTAATGTCGCAAAAGACATGATATTTCAGCTAAACAATATAGCTTTTCCATTACACTGATATTAGGAAAAATTTCATCAACCTTATGATGGCACCACTCATTAATGAGGAAACATCTTAAGCGATTTCACTTTCAGTGGCCATATTTACAGTACAATAGAATGAGGCCGGCTTTCACATCGCTTTCGCACTTAGAAGTGATATCTGACCATGATTCGCAATGCTGAGCGATAGAATTTCGTGAAATTTGCCTGCAACTACTCTATTCTTTAAAAAATCCAGCGTATGCGAAAGAGCAAAACAAACAGCCGCTGTTGTTCGATAAGACCACGTTAAGGAACTTTATATTTCTAAACAATAAACTTATAACGATGTAATTTTGGTATCCGAATAAATGAACTCGCAGCTGATTGGAAAAGATGAGCGGGTTTGTTTTGACGAGAAGTATGACAATAGATTAAATCGAAGCGCAGATTTTCGCCCAATGATAAGCGCTGGCTCTGTGAAGTACTCGACGTGACCCAAACAAAGCGCTTCAAACTGCTCTTCATCTCCTATAAATCTGCTTTGAGAATCTATGCCTCTAAGCAGCCGCAATAAACTGCTTGCGGCGATAATCTAGGATTTCCCCAACGTCATTTGCACGCTTCACTTTACCGTCACACAAGCAGAACGAATGTGCGTTGCATTCATACCTAGCGAATTAGCGCTAGTAAATATTTAGTGACATATTTGAATGTAAGAAGCTAAAAGTTTGCATCATTTCTTGTGCTCAATTTGTGATTGGTTCAGCTGTAGACAGCAGTTGCCATAAGTATGATAAAAGCTAGAATATTATGGATAATATATCGGGACAAATTTAGTGTAAAATATCACCTTTTTAAAACTATCATAAATCACCTCAGCATCCGTGAAATTGCAGCCTTTCCACCCAAGCGCATTTGAAGTCTATCTCAACGTTCTCCCATATTGTTTGTTCGGTATTTTAATGTGTTCAAGAGAATCTCAACAATAAAACGGACGTCCGACAAATATAAGCTGTCGTTTATGACAACAGGAAGAAAAAACCAAATGATGCTTCAAGCTAGCTTCATGATGCTTTGCATGATGCTTCATGCAAAAACCAAATTCCGGTAAAATTCCTTTTCGTTATTTGTACGAAAGGCGAATCGAATGGGGCACTCTTATCTTCTGGTCTCGAGAGGGCGATCCTTCAGATATTTCTCTCTACCCGATTCGTCCGTCAAAGGAAGCATCTCAAGTGCAACAATTTAAAATGATCGCAAATCGAATGGATGAACTTTGTCTTATGTTTCCTCTGGGCATTAATGCGAACCTGCCGCGACTTTGAATTTTTATGACCTTATTTCGGAAAACTGCCTAGGCACGTTGCGATGCTGTAAAATATTACTCAAGCAAATATGGGGAATAATTTCTTTAGGCTGCTGAAAATTTGTAACGAATATAAGCAACACAAAAATATATATAAGAAATTGAGCCTGCACTTAGTAAGCAGGAAACACGACATTTATTGCAGTCTGTTAGGAGGTGGGGAAGAGAATTGATTGGAAGTCAAACCAGCAGCATCAGTGCCCCATACCTTCATTGATTACCTAACTCATGTCAATCAGGAGTATGTAAATCTTACAGCAGACTCGTCGATGGTTGCGTTATGAGCAAAAACTTGCGTTATAGAAAGGGCAAAGTGCACAACTTTGACATCTGAAATTTCACATCTTTCTTTGCAACGAGTTCATGTTACTCCTGCTGCCAGCTTTCTGAATTTCACACGCCCCATGGGGGCGACATGCTGCCTGTCTTCATAACACATTTCTTTGTCATGACGAAAATTTACTGCACCCCAGGATAGGTGAAACAATTTTTTTTTTTTTAAACGTGGTGTTTTTCAACGATGCTTCATCTTCCTTCCCCGAAAGTTTTTCTCGGAAAACCGCTCCCAACATAAAAACAACGCGTCAAAAACAAGCTCTATGTTATTAGCAAGCCTCACTGTTCACCGGTATGGAAAGGAATAATATTGCCGTGGAGCGAACATTATGCGGAACATTTAGTTGTTTGACGCAATGCGGTCGTTTGTTTATTCAACGTGGCATGTTTTTGAGTGTAATCCCTAATTGAGTCAGCATCCATGCTCGCTAAGCCATCATAATCATGCAGTATTTGATAGCAGGCAAAAACACCGACGCCTATCTTAAAGCATATTCGTTTTTGCTCCAAATGCCTATGATCATTTCGCTTCTCATAACTGCACTGAAATGGCCATTTCGATCATTCGACATGATTGAATCCCACTTTGTCATTGTGTTGAATCAGCAGGCAATAAACTTCCTACTCAAAGGCTTTGTTGCGTCTCCAATTAGCTATCTCATGATCCATGGCATCATGAGATACATCTTCGGCTTCTTGAGAATTCCATTCTAATACGATCATTTTGTGGAGTTCAATGACGACTGCAACACCAATTGCTGCGATGTGATTTGAGCAACGAAGAAAACTATGCAAAACTTTGCCTGCAACCTCAGTTACTGACCAAGTTCATCGTATATTTTTTGTTCCGGGAGGGGAGATGGATGGGGGGATGGCTTAGCATTCCACCATTTTTGAAGGCAGCAGGAGTCTAGAGCACGGTCGCCACTTCATATTGATAGTAATAAACGACCGCTGTTGGAATCCTAGCTGAATGGACACTACTTTCTGCTTTGTTCAGCTTCCGCACATTTGGCATCGAGCGTTGCGCCAGTCAGTAAATCGCGAGGCATCGTTTTGAAAGATATTTGCCTCCATCGCTCTGCAATTATTTGCTTATTTGGACTCGTTTCAGCCACGCGATTCTCAGTTGGCAACGCATTAAGTCAGGGTAAAAATCGGGTATGTCTCTCTGGTCTTAACAAGTGACCACTTTCTAGACTGATCACCCTATAGCTAGTGATCAGACTTTGAAATGAACAGCTAAACTCATTGCTCACTCTTGCTAACATCAGCGCTCTGCAGATCTCGGCGAAATGCCCGATGTGACTTCAATGCTGCGCGATACTCTAGCACACAGATGAATCTTTTAAAGCCAACAGAATCCAAAAATGATGCCAGTTACCGGTGTTCACATGTATCCCATTTATTGGTCATTTGGCACAATGCGACCAAATTTCTTGTTAAAAAATTGGCGAAAAAAAGGAAACAAGGAGACGCCGAACTCCAGCAACGTTCTCATACATATATTCACTCAACCATCGCATAGCTCTTTGCCAAAATGACCATAGGGAAACGAAAAGACTCCGACATCGACAACTGGATTGCTGATTTTCCGCCCTAAAGGCATACGCATTCATAGGCAAATGTTTTCGTTGTTGTAGTTTAAGGAAATAAGACAACAAAGACATTCAATTGCATCTCCATTTTACTGGATTATTGCATATATGGGCAAGAATAACCGCATTTCGTTGGGAAACACATAAATAGCGCATTTAATGATCGTGCGTACGGATGCACATGTTATATACTGCTTATGGCTCACATTTGGTGTTCCTAGACTCCAGAGTTTGGGCCTCCACTTGTTTCTCAGGATTTTTCAGTCGGTCAACAACTGAAAGAATGAGCTCCTGGTTGTGACGAACACGGCACGATGGTTGCCAGTCATCAAGGAGAATAAAAGACAGCCCTCCAGGAGTCTTTTTTACTAGCCAACATCGCAGTGCTGTTATCTTTCAGTCGACAGTTATTCCCTCCCAATAATTTCGAGCGCAAACGATTACAGCACGAAAGCTGCAAGCGATGCGAGGTCTTTCGACTGAAGCGTTTTTCGAAACGCGTTCCCTTCCAACTGTAACAGATTTTGGAATGCAAAGATTCATCTCCAAACTTGAGCAGTAAAACAGAGGTTATAGTACTGTAACAACTGTAAAGGCTAGGACGCATTTGAGGTGTTGAATAAGAAGCTGCAAGAGGCCTACTATCCATCTCCAGGACAGGACGAAATATAGTCGCCCTTTTCATGTTCGTGCAGTGAGTGATTGGTACAGCATGCCACTATAAATTCATACGTAGAGGTTGGTAACATTCACTGGGCAAAGCTTTCTTCGGAGCGCACCCCCTATCATCAGCCAATCAGGATGTATCATTTCTCCCTCCTCAAGTATGACCAATAAGTTGGAGCAGCAAATTTGGCTGGCAAGTATGAGGAACTACTTCAGCGTTTATTCTGCATGTTACGAGCGTTAAATTGCCGAATAAAATATTCGAAAGAAACTACCTTTCCTCACATACAAATTATGATATTTGAAGGCATTACATCAAACTTTACTCGGTTGATTAGAAATAACAATACAATTACAGCGATACTTGTGCTACTGAAGGACATTTGAGACGATGAATCAAATCTTGTAAGTAGTCTATTTTCTATTTTCTAAATCAGATTACGACGCTTTCACATTCGTTTCAAGCAGGAGATGCTCAACATCCTCTTGGGAATCCCAGGTAAGTACTAAAAAAAGATCTTTAAAACAACATTTCTTCGGTCCCAGTCCAGTCAGAGTCAAAAGAATTTCTCAGTCTTCTCAGTTCTCTTTGCAGTCAAAAGAACTGTAAAATACGTTGCATTTGCAGTGGTGAAGCGCTGAAGCGAATAACATGCTGAACCAGCGCGTTTCATTGAATAACTAAACCTGTTTCTTCTCGAGAATCCAAATCTCGCTAAGAAGAAAAAACTGAAGAAAATAAGCCGTTCTTCTCTGAGCAATCGAAACCTCTTCTGGACCCCTCATTGCTAGCACATTTTTTTGACAAAACCACTTATCGGTGCAAATAGCTGTTAACAAATATTGCAGTCAGCTTAATCAATACGCGTGATAAAGCTGAATTAAAAGAGACATAAAAGTGAACTTACTTTGTTTGAACTGAAGGACATTTGTATGGGCAGGAAAAAATGCCACACAGCGATAGCAAGAACCGCTGCCACTGAAAATTAATTTTTCAGAGAACACCCCAAATTACAAGATGGAGCACTCTTGAGTCACCTAGAACTTCCGTTTACGCTCTTTGTCCTCCATCACTGTCCTTTCAGCAAATTTCATTATGCTCGCCGCAAGCCCATAATATTCCCATAGTTCATCTCACAAAAGTACAGCAAAATATGATGCTAACCGCAATAATACATTTTTTCTTCCCACTCACCAACAACGAACATCCGTTTGCCGTTTATCCTGTAGTTGAATGACGTTGGTGCTAAATTTATGAGAACTCCGCATCGTTTTTCTTCACCCAAAATTTTATGCCATTTTTTTTTTATATTGGATAGTCCAGTACAACATTAATGTACGGCTGAATCAAGGCTTCTGGAAAAATCCGAGTTGAAAATTGCCATGCTGTGAGATTTTTTTATGTTGAAAGAAACAAGTTATTAGTAACAGATCACAAAATGGGTTTGTCCATTATCGGTGAGAACTCTTGGAGGTGCGAGATGCAAGAATGCTTCATATTATATGCGAAAAGGATTGCACTAAATCATTCTCGATGTGCATAGCGCATAACATTGCATAGTTGAATTGCTATGTGAATTCCCCTTCAACTGCCGCATCAATTATTGGCGACAACGTTATTCTGGACGCCTTGTGCACGCCTAAATTAATGCTGAATGTGTGTGAGCACACATCAAGAAAAAGAGTTCGATTCACAGCGTCTGCTTCGTTGCGCACACGAATCGTTGCCTAATCCTTATTACTACGGTTGATTACAGTTTACGGAAGTAGACTTCGGTCACAATAATAATACTGTAATTTAAGTGAAATGCTTCTGTACAATCTTCATGCGCATAACATAGAAACCGATGGCTTTTAATGCTCTTTTTAATGTAGACATCGCCAAAACCCGAAGCAAACAAGGCCAATGAATAAAAGCAGGCTGAACCGCACAGGTGAAAGCAGGTGTTGAGAATTTCGGCGATACTCGAAGTACCGAAAATGCACTTGCAATGAAGGGATTAGATTAATCTAAAGATACTTGTTAAAATCTCATCTTTCGCTTATGCGCCAATTTTGCAAAACAGTCGAGGTTTCTGCTTCGTTATCAGATTTGGATAGCCGGCACTGGCTGGAATGTGCACGAAGGAAACACTTTCAGTATTCAACAGAATAAGAGCACAAACCAAGATCGTTTACTGAAAAGTTCATGCAGCACACATCGATCGTATCTACAAACGTAGAGCACTACTGCAGTCAGCAGATCAGCCAAAATTTGACGGCTTCTTGTGGAAATTTCAGTATTGGGAAACACTTCAACATGTAAGAATGGCGAAACCGCAAGATTTCTTCGTCATCGAACGATTGTAAAACTCGCCTTAGTTTGTGAGATGAAAGCAATCACTTTTAGAGCATCATCACCCTCAGGCAATTATCCAGCAGTAGAAGATCTGGGAAAAGCGATAGTCCTGGCACGAGGCAATGACTTCTGCTTAAGTATGGGAAAGGTTTTTTGATTCCGATATTGTTAAAATCCCGAGATATTCTACCTCTATATCTTTTTCTTTCACTGGCTACCGAACCGGTGCTCGTGATAAACGCATGACGAGCGTTTAAAAGTGACCTCGAAAAGCATCACTATGTATTTGGGGATGATGATTTATGCTAGCTCAAAAGGTGCTATGAGTCGGAGCATTGTACCAAATAGACTTTATAACGGTTGGCTGCAAACAGTGTATTTGTTGGTCATAGTCATACTGCGTGGTATCCCTTTGCACTATACTGTTTGTCATATACATTTGCAAAGTGAAACGGTTATTTTGCAACGCGAAGTTTTTGAAAAATTTAGCGATTACTCCGGATGATGTACTGCCTTCAGTGAATGAAAAGATGACTCACGTGTTCGAATGAAAAAGGTAGTGGTCGTTGTGGTGATTCATCGCGAGGCATTCTCCCAGTTGGTCTGCCCAAGACACATTGATGAGCACTGGAGTAGTCCTTTCGCTCAAATACCAGCTACCTTGCCATTTTAGGCGGCAGCTTTCTGAAATTTCTTCTTTTCACAAAAGTACAGACTGCACTTCATACCCTTTCCCACTCTCACAAAATAATTCAACATCGCGAATTTCGATTGAATTCTACGAATTGTTCTCTGAACGCATCTCATCTTTTAAGAATTGATGGGATTTTCCCAGTGCATACGGTTTTGCATACATTCGCATTCACTACGCGTTGTAAGGAAGAAGCAGTTAAAAAACTAAAATTAAACAAACTTTTAACTAGCAAGCGGACTTAAAAGAATAAGTAAACTTATACGAAGCCAACTTCAACCTCACACATATTTTTGTGACACACATTTCTTCAGAGTCATAAAAGATGTCTAATAAGTGTTTATCTTAGCATAGATTCTACACTGAAATCGCTTTTTTGCAAGACTCGCAGGAACTCAACTCAAAAATGTGGAAACTTCTTGGCAGCATATCTTCAATACAATTCCAGGACATTCTGTTGGGCTGTCCAATTTTTCTCTGCTCCTTTAGTACGTTTCATTCCGCTATGAAGTTGTCTGGCAGAACGCATTGAATAAATGTAAGATTGTGCTCATGAAAAAGTGTTCGGCTTTTAGACGCTAAAGAGGGTCTCGTTGTTGTCGAGGCACTGCGGGACACTTAGCAGTCCTGCATTGTTGGCATGATGACCGACTTCCTAATGGTGTGTTCATCTATTATTGGCAAATTCGGCAGTCACCTGCACATTTAGGCATCGTGACGTTACCTATGCAGCAACAGATGGAGGCCTTCTGAACTAGACTGATTAGCCAGTTTGTTCTTGATAACTACTGCTCAATTCTGTCACGTCACGCTCTTAGTGAAGAAAGAGACATTGATGTATGATGCTCGCCAGCAAATTCCGGCAATAAATGACACCTTCTGTTACACTCTTAGTCGTCTCCTTGGATCTAGCCCAATGTAAACTAACAATTCTAGTTGGAAAGGTGAATTCGAAGGGCGGTAGAGCCAGGATAAAATGAAACGTTTGTGAAAAAGAAATGGTTTCACGTGGAACGAAGGCGCATTCTTGTGCTGTCACATTCTGGTGCCAGCGTTACTGTAGACGCAGACGAAACGGAAGAAATATTATGATGTTGGGCAGCGGCAATATCTTCTGCTGTTACTTCACTAGGCAATAGGTACAAATGACGGACGGCAGCAAAGACAAATAATTGCGGTTATTTTGCGAATGATTTTCAGTGATCAACAATCGCGGCGGTTATAAGCACTATTATATGACTTGCCGTAAAAAATGCGTTTTTAACCGGATCCAGTAGAATACGCATGAGATTCACAAAGATCACATTTGAAATACTGCCGGCGCAGCTTGCAACCTGATTCGGATACCCAATCCACAAATTGCATCACTTCGAAATCAGTGCAAATGAATACTTGCAAAGGTATATTCTCATCAATAGAACTGATCATCTTTTAAAAGCAGTTGTTTATGTAAAAGGTATGCTGGTCATGTCCAGTTGACGAAACAGTCGACTGCCACTACTATGCAGATGAGCTCTAGTCGTTCACTCGTTTCACGAAGAACTCAGTAAGCATGACGTGCATTCAGCATCCTCAAAGCATCGCAAATAAGCACAAGTCTTTGCATCACTCAATCACTGGATGCTCTGCAAAAGTGGCGACGTTTTTATGTGTGAAATATAGGCGAACATTTTCAACTGATTCCCTCAAACCAGTATGAATTGCACATTTTGTTTTAAGAGAGTAATTTTTAGAGTGCATTATAGATGTGAATAAAATTTATTGAGAAAGAGTTCTTGAAATGATAGTGGCAGGCGTTGATGAGCTGTTTACCACGGGTTGTTTATTTCTAAACATTACGTACGCCACTTTGCAACATTGCATTTCATCTGTACTCAAAATGCAATGGCAACTTTCACGATAATACAACTCTACTGAAACGGCGAGTTTAGTGAACAATTATTATAAAGCGAAGAAAGACTTCCTCCGCTCAAGTCCACTTTGTACAGGAAGGTACGACAGGCACAGCAATACAGTTTGAATTCTACAATTATGCAACAAAAAAATTGAAATCCACCTCATAAAAACAGGCGCCTTTCATAAAATGCAGCTATTCGAAAAGAAAGTATTAGCTTCCCTCCCCCATTCTACTGCAAATATTCATTTGTGCTCATTAATTTAGTTGGACTTTAGTGAATTGTTTGTTATTTAGACCTTCACTGCGCCTCTATTCAGCAACACCATTCGTTTCTTATCTTAATTTTAGGGTAAATCTACGATTAAGCTGAAACAGCAGTACGGGAAGCAAAAGTAGAATGTCTTCTCAAATCCTTTAGTTTTGTAGGAGTTTTGTAAGAATGCTATTATTACAACAAGTCGTATGCTCTTTTTTTTCACTGCTTATGTATACCAGTGGATAACTGTTACGCATTTCAGAGCTCTTTCGGCTTAACCAACAGCGCAACATATTCAAACAATTCGTTTGACTCAATCAGCTGCCCGAATATCGCTGGATTTTAGCGGGAGGCATTTCTTCATGGGAAAACGAACACAACTACTTTGTGAATCATTTAATGAACTTGACGCATCAGTATGCTTCGCAGAATGCAAGTCTTTGAGACCTCGTTTTGATGTAGCAAAAAACTTCTTTTTGACCGCATGCATAATAAGTGGTATCAATGATGAATGGGACAAGTCAAGCCTAAAATAAAGGCTGTTCATAAACAGATATTTACGCTCAATATAGAATATTTTCTTTGTTCCACTGACGGACTAACTTCAGTTAACTCCTTCAGCAAACAAGCGGATGAACCAAGCGCAGGAAAGAATTGGAAATGCACATTGTGATCGATGTGCACAGATATGAAACAACGGCGAGGAGGGGTGGATACCATGTGCAAGCAATTGCTGCCTGCCGCTTGAACGTCAATCAAGGCGTCAAAAGCACGACTTAGTTTGCATAACGTCACACTTTTATTGCGATCATGTTGTCAAGCATCCTCTTGTGTATTGTGGTGTGCTCTGGGATGCGGCTCGTTTGAGCGCACCACTGTTGCCCTCGAATCCGCTCTTCTCGCGCACTTGCTGCTCATATCAATGATAAATCTTCAATGCAATTTGCAAAGGGACGTTAGGCGCTATACGGCCAGCCACAACATCACCACCGAATGTGTCAGATACATCATTCGATAGGACATCAGTACGAAACAGTACCCCGCTCCCTATGGGATAGCCTTGTAGAGCACAAATCTCGCATTCGCTTAGATAAGAGCGATGGAGAAAATCTTGCTGTCGTTTTTTTTTGTCGTCGAGTTACATATCAAACTGCAGGGGCTGGTTCAATTGGTTTGCCTCTGCAAGACGTAAGGCAGTGCATTTTTTGTGCTACCATCAAAGACTGGTCAAATACGCCTTGATACTACCAGTTGTTCATCCACTCAACCACACATGCTAGCTGCTTTCCGGAAGCTGCTGTTCATGTTGATTCGTTAACTTTTGAGCCGTTAATATTCACCTTTGAATCTCTTTTCGGATGACAACCGGTAAGAAGTGGCAATTCGACCGGAGAAATTTCACGTGGCCGACACCAGTCCGGAAGGATCTATAGACGCGAATTTGCATGGAAGATTACCTGCGGAAGCCGTGAAACGACACTGACATCAATGGATGGGTAATGAATGGCATTCGCATAATAAAGCGATACTGCAAACACAACCTCCATTGTATCAGTTTCCGTTTGAAGCAGTTATGAGGAACATTTAGTTTATTTTTTCATTCATAACTATGTTCAACTTGGCAACAGCAAGTAGCGAACTTGCCAAGTGTTTAAGAAAGCGTCGGATAGAGAGTTTTTTTTGATGGGATAAGACACTAATTCTTCAACTAGTGGGGAATTTTTGTCAAAAAACGAAGTTTTTAGACATATTTAAACTTTAACCATGTCGGAATCCCTCCGAAAACAAGAACTTATCTAAGCTTTATGCGAAAACAAATTCAAATGATGAATGGGCAACTTCACGTGATGAAATTTTTGAGTTATTTAAAAGTGTATTCGACAAGGAGATGACTTAATGATAATAAAAATGTTTTATTCCAAACCAAATCTATTTCTCAGCGTGATGCCCATGAATGCTGGCAATGAAAACAAGAGCAGCAAACTGTTGTCAATCTCGTCAGAGCAATACTGTTGACCATTACGTTTTTGTTGCGCATCGTCGGTGTAAAAGAAACTTCTTTCGTCTCGACTGTGAAAGATAACACTGATGGGTAATCAAATATTATTTAAGCTAGACCTTTTCGAGATTTTTCAACCCGATAAGCGGTCGACGGAACGGTGAAAACTAAATCACCGAAGTTTCATCTTAACAGCTTGGTTCAACTATTTCGCAAATTTTGCCCAGTGCTGCCTCATCTCGTCTAGTTTGACCTTCAACAATAAGGAACCGCAAAGGACGAATTTTCTGAAGGAAAGGTGATGTTATCCTTGCCAACAGAATTGAATCCCACCTCTTCAATCCCTTTCTTCCCACCTAGCCCCTACAAAGCTCATTGTGGAAGTTCACAGGGTAACATTTCGTGGCCACTTTACTCTAAGAGCCTCTCTTTCGAAAAAGAACGACAGGACGAGTCGTTGACGGATCAATCGGTTATGAGTCGAACAGCAACTCATATTTTATGGACCCGCCTGCAACTCGCAATTTTCAATCTTTGAACACGAACTATAAAACCCGCTCCCACGTTACTGAATCAAATTGGTTGTTGTTCCAACCATCCGGTATTCCATAGTATTGTCCTCGCTTCGCAGCAAAAGTTGGCAGCGCAGACATCAAGAGCTAGTAAACAGTGTAAGATCACATACAAAGGAAGAGGAAAACAGTTGATGTCTTGGCACATGTGATTGCGCCGAAAGTAGGCGACATTTTTACTGTTGGGTTCAGTATGCGCTATTCTGGGCACTCATCTTCGCAACACGAAGAATCATTGATGGAGTGCGAGCGAGTCGCTGGACGGCACACGCATCATATTGATTGCTGCACTGTTTTCCTGACCAACAACCAGTGTCGCCCGCGTCCGCATTCACCGGCGAACGCCACTAGTGGGAGGGCTTAGATCCTACTCGTTAAACAATTCAAGCTTCTAATGAAGCTTGTTCTAGACAACAGTTGTATACATGGTTCGCCGAGCACTTTGACAAGCGCTGCCCAAAAGCGATCCGGTTTCGTACGTCTAGGCTCAGCCATTTCAAAGACACATTCATTTCAGAGGTGAGCTTTGCGATAGTTAGCAGCGATTCACTACAATAACTTCGAAATCAGCGAAGCTAACAGCGCTGCATCTCTCATGAGTGTTATCTCATTTACCGTAAGATTACCGTCCCAGGACGTCCTAAAAGATATTGGAAATCTCTACATGGGCCAGAAGATTATCGTATGAGACGAAAGGCGGCATTCAATGAATAAAGGCAAAAGCTGAGTGGTTAATCAAACCTTAAGTTCGAAAGTATTCAGAACAGCAACATTCCGGTTAATCGGTGATTAGCCGCCAACCTGTGGTTCACTAATTTGAACTGCACACTTCTAGGAATGACCTAATTCGAATTAATGCAGAGCTTTGGCTTGACTGAGAAAGCTTCAGTGGCACCAAGTATTTTGTGTTCCCGGACAACTGCTCCTTAAAACTAATACGACCTCCGATTCTTCGCAGTGCATGTTTATCAACTGACTGCGGCTCACTTCTTCAAAATTCCGAAATTAGCAGCCAACAGTTCCTCTCTCCTCCCTTCATTCAGTGAGGGTCGGAGTGGAGGGAAGTGGGGGGAGGGATGGAAGATGGGAATGAAAGGCTGCTAATGTCGCGTTTAAATGGGAATCCGCGACAAAGCCAGGCAAGTTTTCTGCAACCTTCCTAGCATGCCATACAGACAATCATTCAAAGCGCGTCCGCATTACCAAGTTAAATCAACGCACTTATTAAACCTTGGCGTTTGCTTCGCTGTTGGATCTTCCTCCAAACGATACCGATTACGTCGAAAATGTTTCAGTCTTCTACGTTTTCTCAGAAGCATATTGTCATCAAGCTGTTATAGCCAAAAGTCTGGACAATAACTTCATTAGTAGATTTGATGCTAGTGCCATTAAGGATAGACGAACTCATCTTCACGATGCATCCAAGAACTCTTCTGCGCAGCTTGAAAACTTTGCCGTAAAAATCAACGAACGTGAGTTGAGCGATATTTGAGCAACATTCAGGCACTCAGCGTTCTCACAAACTTATCTATCTATCCAATCAATGGCATTTCTCGTTCAATGAATCTTTTTAAAAACGAGTTTTAATGAAAGTTTCCCCTTCAAACCTTTTAAAAACTTAGTCTCATGTCTATAGTGATTATTCCAAAAAAACGCTTGTTGCTATAACTTACAATTAAGCTCGAGCCTGATTCTAATTGTCTAATTGCAAAGTGTTGATGTAGAAAACATTTCAGAGAAACTCATCTTATCTTTGCTCACAGATTATTAACAGCATTAAGTTTGTGACTTTCAGTCACTGCATTCGTTTATGTGCAAAACAGCGATTATAACGACATATTGACTGAGCATAATATATTGATGGTAACTTTGTTGAGACATTGCTGTCAGCGCCAGCAATTCGACAATTATAATACACTGTCCACTATACAAGAAATGTGCAAACTTCTAAATACACATTATACAATCGGGAATTCTGTACGTAGGGCAGCACGTTTCTCAACATTGTATTCAAAGAGCAATAAAGAACACCCAGGAGTCTCGGAACGTGCTTCTGGAGGGAAAGTTTCGAAATCTCAGCTATTCAGCTCAATATCTCAACTAGCTAAGTATTAGCTGCGGCTAGTGTATCACAACAGCCTTAACTTGTTGGTTTTTCTTGATGCAGAGTGCAGCTTACCTGTTTAAACAATGTTCTACCAACTGACAAGCGAAAAAGCGCAGTTCTAACCGAAATACAAAAATGTTTAATTAATTATAAACATTTCAGGAAGATACCACTTCACATGCTGAACTCTCGGGACGTTCAACAAATTGGAAGGCGTTCTGTCACACTGCATAAATTCCTAAGTTCTTCCGAGTAACATATCTGAGATTGGGGAAATGCACCTAAAGATGTTTGATGACGAGTATTACGCGGTGACACACAGGCTAAATTATTGGAACCAACTTATTGTGGTTCAACGTCATGGACAGAGACGTGAATATGAGCCCAACAGGATGCATGGCGAAGGTTGGGAGTTGAAATGAACGACTAAAACGATCATAAGAAAACGAAAGGAAGCGACGATCAAAATAGAATACTGGCGCTCGCCGTGGATATGACGTTTTTGTGAAGTGAGTAGCATGTCAAGTGATTTACTTACAATCCTGATGCATCATTCAGAGTACGGTGCTAAGAAACGTGCTCCGAAATGGCTGCATTCAATGAAAACGGAATTCAAATGAACGATTCAGCGGAAGAAAAGAGCAAATATATTTTGATTGGATTTATCGAGATTACTATATTATCGAATAGTACTCATAAAAAATGAACGACCAACTTTAGAAAGTTTTTTCTGGAAAAGCTTTGCAAAAATATTACCTTTTGTCAAGCCTTTGATTGAAGACGTTAGTTAATTCTAAAAAACTCCATCAAATAATGCGAGCTGCCAAGGCACAATTTTTTTCACACTGTGAACGCAAGAAGCCTTTCAGAACAGCCTATTTCATTTAAACACATTCACATGCATACGAACCTTGACTAGCTAAGTGAAGTATTGTATAAGGCGCTCGCTCTGTAGAATTTATGGGCCATTCAAACATTAGCACTTAGCGAGTTAGTCCCTTCAGGAACTCCTCAAGGGCTCCAAGAAGGTTCTCTTATCATGTCTGCAAGATGACGGTGAAGTAGCTAGAAAATGATAGTAAATACTGAGCTGGTGATGATGCCAAGCGATTTAAATTCAAACGGCCCAAGAGAAACAGCCCCGAGTTTGTAAATTTCATACGTCCGCCAATGAGCACACGGGTTGATGCGTTTGTCTGTTTATGCACAACTAGCTAGCTAGCTGCTGTCGTTTTATTTCTTGACCAGTCGAGACGAGTAATAGTAAGTCCAAGTCGATTCAGGCAAAAGAAATGCTTTTCTTGATGTCAAGTGTTCATACGACTAGATTTGGAATGTCCAAAAGAAAGCGTTTAAAACACATCCATACAACAAAAAGCCTGACGACTGGCGAACTGTTGAGGATGAAATGAAGATTACTTGGCACGTTTTCTCGGTACGCCAAGTGTTCTCAACCTCAAATGTCTCGGCAGCGGCTTTTAATGCTGCGTGTATAAGGCAGAATGACAGCTGGCTAAATCAAAGAAAAGACTGAGCTGGTCTTTGAACAAATTACCTGCTGGAAAATCGGGGATTTGTGCAGACGCATATATCGGCAGCACAACGAATAGAACGACAAGCATGATCATCCGCTAATGAAGGTACGTATCATTGCGATGACAAATAAGAACGGGAAGCGATAGTTCACTAGTTTCGTCTTCATGCAGTGGCGGGGCGGCGCATGCATGGACGCAGGCGGAGCAAGCGACAACTAGAGCACACCCTATTCATGCTCCGGCATGCGCACCCACCCGATGCGCGGCACTCAAAAAACCATCAACCTTTTGTGCATAAACAGGCCCATTCAACATGCGTGCATAACACTATGAAGGCAGAAGGAAGTGCATTTCAAAAGGTAATCGCACAATTAAATGAAGTTCTTTGGGTAGGAAAAAATGTATTCTGAGGCAACCTACTACTGAACCTGTAAGCATAGTGGTTGGGTTGTCGGCTGTATAGCGAATCGCCTGCTGCAAAGAAAAACGAGAGCACTTCGGTGGCCGGTTATGTAGCACATTAACAACCGAAAAGAATCGTCCTGAAGGGTGAGGGGTGTCGGTTAGCATTCATTCATAATCAGAAGCGAAAAATTGCTTTGAAAGTTGAAATCCACGAATAAAGAAACTTCACAAATATTGCTGCATACAAGTGTGCGTACTTCACATGCAATTAAAATAATATGCGTATAAAATCGAATATCGGATATTCACAATAAGCAGGAAATAATAGTTTTATGGGGATGCCTCGGCATAACGCGCGGGTCAGAACTGAGACTTAACCGACGTCCAATGCTCAACAATGACCTTTTAAAGGAACGAAACGTAAGCGTTGGCGAAGCAAAGGAGGGAAGGAGACTTCTAGTTCAGAAAAGGAGGGAGCGTGGGAGGTGGGAGAATCCAGTGTTGAAATAAAGAATTGCCCAGGAAGTGGCTAAGAGTAACCTCGGCTTATAAGTCGCGCATTTATGAAACGATCCAGCGAAATGCATATAAATTATAGCGCGAGTAGTCCCATTTAAAAAATGCCGTGATCTCAGACTTTATAGCTCTGTCACTAGAGCAGCCAGTTCCCAGATGTCCCATCTGCCTCGCTTCTGCTACCTCCGGACAGTGAGGATTTTATCTCAGAGTCTTGTTGCATTAAAATGTCTGCTGCACGCAAATTTCGCCCATCGGTTTTCCACAGATTGCGGCAAAAGAAGGAATCTCTTAGAAAGGTTAAAATCCGTATTTATTTTGCCGTATTTGAGCATACGAAAAATGCTCTACCATATGTACGCTACATGAAATTGTTCCGCCGTTGGCGAATTTGAGGCTACGCTCTCACAGCTTCAGGGCTCTAAGTTGAATGTAGGTTGAACTACCGCGCCTCGGATTACCAAACCCCGGAGTGCAGAATGATGTTTTCTACGTCATTCGTGGTGGATGAGTGTGCGGGCACTTTGCTGGAACAAAACTAGCTGAAAGGGTCAAAGAAGGAAAGGATCAGCTGAATAAGCACTGTCGTCACTTCTCCTTGTTAATAGCACTGTGCAATGCTCACTAATCTAGCATCATATCTATAGGCACCTTCATTGTTTGCAAACATATTGTGTGCCAAATGTGTGAACCCTGTTCGTAGAGGCAGAGGTGCGCCTTCCCATTTACCGTTCGTTCACACCTGTCAACTCAACTCAACGACTATGCTAGCGAACAAAAGTCTCATGAAGCCACTCTTCTGTGCATCATCTTGTTTCGATTAGTTTCCGCTTCAGCGACTAATGAATGCAGCCGTTTATGCGTAGCTCTATAAACAATCGCCTTACATTTCAAAACGTCGATGAATAAATCTTCAGATTCCGCCGGTATCGACACAACATTAATTCACACATTTATTCACCAACCATTCTTCCATATAACTTCTGCATAATTCTATGAAATGTTGCTGCTCTATGAGAACAGTTCCTATCGCAACAAGCACAGTGAAATCGACCTCCGTAAGCTTCAACGCAAGGTTAAGCTGCTAAGCAGAACATTTACTATCAAAGTCCCTCTACCGTTGTGATCGCGCGCTATGACGTTTTACTTTAAACTTTCAACGCTGATCCATAGTGGCCGGAGAACAAGCCTTGCTCACATTGCATCTAAACGTTAAAACGTAGCAGTCGCATCGGTCATATCGGTCGCATTTTACAAGATACCTACTTGATGCTGTAGTAGCTTTTTTCCTCGTCATTTAAATTTGCTTGAAAGTTCAGGAGTGGAAGCTTCTTCAGATCTTCATCGTTCGACCACTGAACGTTGCGGAATGTTCGGAGTTCTTAATTTCCTGAGTTTTAATCAATCCTCTTGACACAGAATCCACTTGACTGGTCGCTTCGCGCCGCGAACCACTTGCACATGTTGCAGACTCATAACTTTGAGGCAAGAGCCATTCGAATTGCGGATAGAACGTGAAGGGTCTCAAGAATGAAGTGCAACAAGTGAAATTATTCGCCTGAGGCTCAAAAATTAGAATACGTCACCACTCCGTAATGCTCGGCCGCTACGGCTCAGTAATCGAACAGCGGAAGAACTGAGTTTGCCTTGGGAAGTGTTGTTTTCGAGTTCTTTTTTTTTATGAACTTCGCTGCTCCATGTGCGCGAAGTCTCCCATTTCCTTTTTGCTAATTCTGCCCAAAAAATTAGAGTTTGGGGAAGTGACAAAAAGCTTCTACACTAAATTACGACAGTTATCACGCTCGCTTGAAATTTGGAATGGTTTCTTTCCGATTTTGCAAATCGTGTCTGCTATTACCGGAAGCGAGCAAAACTTCATTGCAATTTTTCTTTGAATCGACATCTATTCTTCATCCTAGTTGGTTCAAAAAAATACTGGAAATTATATTTGCGCTCCCAACGATGACAACTATGCATAGAAAATGATAACCTGTTGCTTGAAAAGGTTGCATAAAGAGCATGCGCGTGCCTCAGTAACTTTTTTGGATTTACTTAACTCCTTCAAAACTGTGGATTTTACCTCATACGGCCAAAGTGTACGAATTATGCGAAGCGAAGGCAAACGTTTTTTTCTTCATTCCTTAAAATGTGCTTGAGCTCTATGCTTTTCTTTTAGAAGTTCTAACCGGTGATCACCTGTGCATTCGAACTCTCGAAGATGTCGCTTTGAAGCATATTTTATGCATTCTCAAGAAGGCGTCACAGCGATTGCTTTGAGTGTTCCAACAAATTTTCAGAAAAAAGAGGAGCATCCATAGAAAGAGCACAAAAAATCGACTGACGTGGCTCAAAACCTGTAAGTTTCCCTCACAACATTGCTGTCCAGTTTAAACGAATTTCCGACATCCCCATTGTCCGTAACTTATAGGTTGACAGTAGGAAAAATTTCGGAGGTATAGCCGTGTAGAATTTTTAAAGTTGATGGTATGTGGCTGGCGACTAGTCGACATGGTAAATATCGAAAGATTAATTAATCTCTCAGGAAGATTTCTGGGCACATTAAAGCACGGTTTTCCCTCAGCTTTAGGAAATACCTTGAATTAGCGAAACGTGTCTGAAAAAAGCAAGACGAGTTCCTCGACCCAAATGCAAGGTCGAGGTGATGTGGGTATTCAGCAAGCTACCTAACACGTTCGATATGAATGAGCTGCATTACATGAAATCGATATGAATGAGCTGCATTACATGAAATACAATTGTGATTGCATGCAGCAATTAGTGGTTATAGGAAGAGGGTCGGAACCGGAGTGCTGATGCTATTGCTGCGTTTCTCAGATAGTTTTTATCCTCTGAGCTCATATTAATAGCACAGGCTAGAGTATTACGAATGGGTATGCGCAAAAATATGAGTGTTACTCAACAACTCCTTTTTGTTCAAAACAGAACGATTCTTTGAAACGGAAGATGACAGAAGTGCTTGAACTGTTTTCAGTACAGCAGCTCTAGGATTTTATGTCCACAATGACTTTATTTGTAACGAAGGAGGGCAAATGATTTGGAGAGGGCGATATTTGCTTCATTCAGCATAATTTATGATAACGTTTCATAAGTTAACTCTTGAAACGACCTCCTCTCTTCCCGCACCTCCATCCCCCATTCTCCTACCTCTAAAATGATGATTAGTTCATCGTATTTGATAGCACTGTGATAGATTTGGCCTTCAAAGCAGCAAACGAGCAATCGAATAACGTTGACTTAGGTTATGTTCATGAAAGCATAACAAGATCTACTAACGTAGTGCGGGTGCTTTCGTTATAAAGATTCATTAACGAATTGCAGCACCAGTAGAAGAATCAATCGTGCTTGTTGACAAAGGTGATGAACTGGAGGTAGACAGTTTTCTATACGCCATTTGCCTTGACATCGGAATTTTGACGAGTAGTAACCTTCGCTTGGAGTCTGTTGCAATCATATGGAAGAAGACAAGTCTCCGCACAGATAAAAATATATTCACACCTTATGCAATCATGATAGGATTATCAAGCTAAACGGTCGTCTTAACCTCTTTGAGTTAGATGTTTTTACGGGATAGGATTGTTTAGTTTCTAAATTTCCTATAAAATGTTTTCTTTTTGTCATGGTGACGAGACAAGTCGTCAGATGAATCAGGTGTCAGGGTAGTTGGTGGACGGAGTGATCAAAAATGGCGCAGGTAGAAAATGCTCGTAAGATATCGCAAAGACACGATACTTGAGAGATTAATTTATCATGCTGTTAGCGTGTTTTCATAAGTGGTCTTCACAGAGAAGCGTGCAAAGTGGTATTTCTAAGTACCACTTTGCACGCTTCTACTCAGCCGGAAAAAATCCAGCTGCGAAAAAAGTGGTTTTCCTGTTTATGAGGAGATTTCCGATTAACACCATTCCAGGTGTATGAAAATACATGTAGTAGTACAGCATCAATAAAACCTTAAAGCGTTCAGTCGTCTTAAAGCTAGCTATTTGTATGTTCTTCCGAAAAAACTCTTCTTGAAAATGAAAAGCATGGCGTTAAAAAATTTTGATACTTTTGCCAATCACTTGAAATTGTGATAAGTCACTATTTCCCATAAAAGTGCCAAATACCCCATAGCAACTTCCGACATAAGTATTTGAAAATGAGGTTCATCCGAGTGTGCATAATAGTAAGCGTGAACTTTGCGTTATAGTCGACCCTTACATTATGTGGAAGTTTCGGTGTTTCATTGCTGCAGAATAGTCGTCCCAAATTGCAAACAGTCTGCCCCGTTTTTTTCTAGCCTAGACGAGCCGAATATTATCAGAACGCTTCGATTGCCTGCTGTCGACAAATTGTGGAATGATTCACTGCTGCAGCACCTTCTTCTTTCCTTTCTTTTCTCAGATTGTTATAAAATATTACAATGCGATTCACGTGCGCAAAAAATACCGTTGCTCACACACACTGGGCTATGAAATATGTTCGAAAATCTTCGGTCTGGAACCAACGGCTGGAATAACGTGAGTCACATTTCATTGTACAGTATAAAATTGTGCGTGGTTTTTTCAACGTTGGCTTTTCACGGATGTTCCAATTTCCTCATCACTGCAGTCGACATGGGCATCGGTTTCAGCTCACCCAAATACGCATTATGAACAATGTGCTGCGCAATTTTCTTTTTCGCGTTTTATACGAGCCCGAAATCTGCTTCTTGATGATGTCGTCAATGCATTCACTCCTTTACCTCTCAAGTCCGACGAGTGTTTTCGATCCTCACAATGCTGCTGCTTTTGAGTGTTCAACCTTGAGAAGTTAGATGTCTGCCTACCCAAATTGTCGCCTTTCAGAAACTTTGCTCCTTTAGTTTTTGGTTGTTGCTTTCCATTGCCTGTTCTGGCGTCATTGCTTCTGTCCATATTCGCATAATTTTTTGTGTTTCCTCAATTCAGAACGTTGAAAAAATGAATGTGAAATGAGAGTGTGAAGAATATTTCTATTCCCGACCCATGAGAAAAATCAGGTGCAGGAGGCCTATATACACTCGGGTGAAGCAATTTTGAAAAGCGCACTTCATGGAATGGACGAACGAGGGATTTAAGGCATTGACGTAGATAACTGCTAATCAAGTGAGCGGAATCAGCACAATGTGATTATCCGGCGAATTCTTAATGATGAGATCGCGGTTAATTGATGCATCGCTTGCTGATGCATTCGGCACAAGCTATTCAACCGAACGTCTGCAAATCAGCATGAGCGCAGAATGCATCAGGAAGGGAAAAAGACATCGGCACACTAAAAATAAAGCACGCTCGGATGCAACCAATGAAATTTCCGGTGAACGCAGCTTTCGCGATGCACGGTTCGTCACGCCTCATTCAGGACATATTTCTGAGATATTTTTACTCGCAATAACTGCCCATTCGCAATCTATCGTCAAAATGACTTCAACTGGAAGCCGGTACCGCTGTGCAAAGAACATCTTGATTCAGTGAAGACTTAGCGACATTCGCATAGGTGCTTTTTCGAAATTTGCGCGCGATTCCTTATAGTTCCAGCAATAAATGTATATACAACGACTATAGCACGTCTAGATTATCGCAGCGACCATTGATTTATATTTTCTATGCCCCCTTCGCCAAAGTTTCATTTAAGAAGGCTAAGAAGCGTTTCTGCTCTTGAGAGCGGAACTTTTTACGGCTACACTTTGCTATTCGTATATGCAATCGTCCATTGCAATTGATGTCACTGTCACTCTGCTTCATGTTTCTAGTTTATAAAGACAAAGAAAATATCTTTGAAACATTAGTTCTCTTATGACATCTATCGAAACTTTTGACATGGAAGATGCAAACTCGATGGATCTATATTATTAGCTATGGCAATGTTTAATACCGAATGCTTTCATACCTTAAAGACTGTAAATGCCGACATGTAGTGGTGCAATATTCTCGGCATAAATTTCGACGTTCCTGTGCTTCAACAAATTACTAACGTCCTTGACAGGATCAACAAACACTAGAACATTTAAAGTATGCCTTAGATTTTAAAGACACTTCGAGGAAGTATGTTTCAAACTGCTTTGCTCTTTTTGACGTTCATTTCGCTGTGATTGCATATACACGTAATAACGCGGTTGCATATCCCAAGATGATCGAAGGAGTGTCACAAGAAGGGAGCTTGATACCTCTGATGCCCACTGAGCAGCAGTTGCCCCAACCAATTTAAGAAGCGGCCGAATCCAATTAAATGCATGGTGTCAATTATAGGTGCCCGGCATGTGGCATATCGTTAGTCCGCTGCTCAATAAGAATGAGCTAGCTAGTCGATTAAGCAATGCAAATGTTCGTATCAGCAAAATGCGTGTCAAAGCGGACAAGCCAATCTCAGCGCTGTTTGAATGCAGCCACTCTATGCGACAGAAAGTGCTAGGGCATCTCTGACACGGGGGCGCTCAGTAGTCGACTCCACTAGAACGCTGCTACAGTTGACTCACCATAGTGCGGTGAGTGCGTGAGTTTATCATAGAGAACGCGAGCGTGTGAACGACGACAGCTATGAGGGTGCTGCATCACACTTTTTGTGCGCTCGACGGCTTATGCAGTTGCGCTCGATTGCTTGAGGGAGCCGTGTTTGGAGTGGCATTGGAATCGAGGTTTCCATGACTTTCGTGGATCACCGGCTGGGTTTGAAACATAACCGCATAGAGGACAAACTGTGAATTGTGACGGAAAGCAATTCAGCAGTGAAATTAAGAGTCCAAGTTGTATCAAATTCCATCTCCCTCGTTATATTGCTCAGTAAGAGCTGTGAAGAAGTTATTAGGTAGCTTAACTCAACCGAACATCAAAAATTCTCTTCCCCATCATAAGGGGAAGTCAGGAAAGTGTGTGCTACGCGTGCACAAAATTGCACCGCAGCGGTTTGTGTGAATCCATAAGGAATGCTCTGAAACGAATCCTCGGGCAGCGAGTCTTTGTTTGTTGCTGTGGTGCATGGCACTGATCAAGGTGAAATGTTTCGCACGGCAGTGATTAAGGCAATATATTCAGTGGCCGCACCACCCTGACTGTTATGAATCAAACATGCCTTTCTCGCAAAATCAAGTGGTAAGAAGTGCGTGATGCGACAGGTCTCATATAAAATATGAGACAGTGATCATGGTCGCAGTGGTGGTATGTATACTAGCAACAGCAGGTGCAAACGCCACGGACAGCAGGAAGATACCAACCCTCGACGTCTCGAAGACCGAACTCCACAGATAGCGCAGCTTCAGCGGATCGCGTATCAGTGATGAAAGTGCAGAAGGTCGAATGCAAATATCATAACCCAAGCAAGACAGTGAACGGCTTCACTTTGTTGATCGATCTTTCATTTCCCATTTTTATTTTGATCTTTAGTGATTCTATAATTGCTGAACAAAGGCTACACAATTGGGTTATACAATTTGTTGGGTCATACACTTATACAGGTCTTCACAACAAAGGTTATACAATTTGCAAACCATTCATTCCTAAAAACAGTTGGGTCCAAACCAGACCCACAGGTAAGTAAAACAGAACGACAAACGAAGAAACGCTCCCTGGAGGGGAAATCGAAACTGTCAAGGAACCAGTAATAACTGTTAAAATTACAAATGACCCTACACGTAACTAGATTATAGAGAAAAACTGTAAACTGGTGGGAGCGAGAACAACGATGGATCGCGGCGAACCCCCGACCATTCTTTCGCCCCTTCGGTCACTGGTTATGTACCAGGGGATTCTTGGCAATCCTTCGATTGTGCATGTCTC
>JAARMF010002042.1:4845-16811 GCA_022844705.1 Toxascaris leonina
TTTTCGGCCGATCGTACTCGCCGTGATGTGAAACCGTCATTGGGTAATGTGACCACTTTTTAAGTGTTGGCGCGCCACCGCCAACACCAGTCACACCCTGATGAATTTCGCCGTCGGTTGGTTCGCGCCTGCTTATTCAGCATATTCGCGGGCGACCGTCATATCTGACGGTCCTTCGCGACCCTTCCACCGCATCGAGCTGAGCGGTAGGAAACCGACCGCTCAGTAGCCGCCCAACGACACCTGCATATCTTGTAATAGCGAGTGCAATATCTCAGTCGGTAGAGTGTCAGCTCGCAAAGGCAAGGCTCATGGGTTTGAGAGCCGTTGCCGGTGAAAGTTTTTATTTGTCATCAAAAAATCGTTGCAGTTCAAAGTCTGAGCTAGACTAAAGTTGACTTTTTTAAAATGATTTCCAAGTGTGTATTCATTCATGAGTGGTAATGACGATTTGCAGCCTCTAGATGATCTCGTAAAGTTTTTTCCTGTCATTATGCGGAATCGGAATACTTCATTTTGAATAAGTACCAAAGCACATCGATCGAAACGTATCCTCCACTTCTTTAATCTCGAAGAAATCATTATCTCACTGATAAGAGCCAAGAACGAATGATGCAATACATACTTTTCACTTCCTCCATAATTCACCTATTCGAGCTAGAACGGAACTCTAGCTCTATTTGATTCTAAATGATGTCCTCAGCATTTTGGAGCGTTTATTTTAGCATTTATTAAGAAATGTTTCCTCTGTGGTGATTCGGAAATCGAGAACGGATTAGGACTTTTCACACCGGCGGAAATATTCCAAGACATTCTTGAATGGAACATCTAAGTTCACTATACGCATCGGTTTACGCGACCTGAAGAAGTCATTTCTAAGCGCTATTGAGAGAATTTTTCTTTGATGGGAACTAAAAAGAATTACGTAAATGTTTGAATTGGGCATTACCAATAACGGAATCGCTACCTACATTACAAAAAAAAAACTCATTACGAGCTTTCGCAATCATGATCGATCAACTTTTTAACCTTGCCTATTTTTTAGGCTTTGAACTGATAGCTTTTAAGCAAAGATGTATTAAGCGTGCACTATATCTCAAGTGGAAATCATCTGCAATAATTAAGGATGCTTTTAAGCGTATATAATGGATTTTCGAATGAACGAGAAAATCACATTTCAACGCGAGCAAATATGCACCTATATGATTGATCATTACTAGAATGCATTAGTGTGATTCTTTTCGCACTAATAACTCAATAATTCCCAACATAAGAGCAAACGGTGAAGAGATATAGGTATCTGGGCATTAATTTCATCTTGTTTACCCATCCGGAATTGTTTCGCTGTCTTCCGAAATACCTCCCAACATAAAAGCAAACAATAAAGATATACAGGGATCTGGGCATCTATTCCATCTTGCGCACATAGTTTCCACCATCTTCCGTGATATTTTCCAACGTCGAAATAAAGAATAAAAGAAAATGGACATTTAAGCATCCATCCCACTTAGCGTCGTCTTTCGGAATCATTTCACTAGAATCTAAAGTTAAGCAAAACTCACCTTACAGAATAAGTCATATGTTAATTCGTTGATAAGAACTACATCAATACTGAGAAGGCAATGACAGAGGATAGCTGAAAGCGAGATTAAATCTGCCGCTGACATCGTTAGCAGACAAATACCGGCACCGTTCTTATATAAATCTGGACACNCGCATCTTTTAGGGAAGCGACCATTTAAATATCTTGGGATTCATAGAGATTCCAATGTTTGCAGATGTGACCAGCTTTTTGGCTATAATTCATTCGACATACGCACATAGACACTCGCTTTCTTTAAATGATCTTCGAATTGCCATTCTGACGCAATTAGCCCCCTCCCTTTCCCAGCACTGGCCCCCACCCCCTTCACCCATCTCTCCTCTCACTAGTGCACATAACGAAATCATGTGAGAATGGGGATAATCTGTTGTATGAACGGGGGAGAGGGGGGGGGGGGATGGGGAGGAAGGGGGGAATGGAGGAGGAGAAATAATGCTTGCAACCGAAACAATGTTGCCTCTATTGCTATTGCATTTCTAAAAAAAGTCTTTCGATCAATGTGACATTTTAGGTCATATGGAAAGAGGGTTTCACATTCAGATGATACATATTTATTTGACGACAGATCGATATTGATGTAGTGGAAATGATTGCCTATTAATGGGATGAGGATAGATTTGTTAAGTTCGTTAAGTTTTTGCGATATTCGATAGTCTTCATGCAAAGGTACGCATTTAAAATACCTGTAATTGCTTAATAGTTGGTGATATCTTCTCTGTTTTGATCCAAACCTCCAATCTAATGTTCAGAGTTCACAGCTCTCTCCCAGTTTTTTTCTCGCTACAAGCTTTCTCCTCTAAGAAGTAGGTTTAGTGATTTTCAACTAAGGAAGCACGATCGTTGAGATCTCATCCCCACCAGAAGCAGAATCGCCGAGACTTTCTTCCACCTCAAAAATCTTCCATTTTCGGTGGAATTTTATTTGTTTTATTTTATTATATTTTATTTTAATTATTTATTTATTTAATTCATTTATTTTTTGATTGCCAGCTCTTCTCATCACTTTGGACCGTTGTGCTCTCCCTTAATTCGATAAAGGATTTGTGAATAGGAATCTTGCCTTTGCAAGCTGAAGGAAAAAAGAACGAAAGAAGAGAAAACTGCAGCAGACATACAATAAATGAACGATATAACGCAGAAATGCAATTAAATATGGAACAGTCTATTGTAAAAGATATTATGAAGGTCTATGAAGATAATAAAAAAAACTAAATGAATGAGGCGAATATGAACGTTTTGTAACAATATTCACCCATATACAATCAAACAAAGCGCCAACCTCTTATCGAATTATTAAAAAAAACGATGAAGATGAAGACAATAAATTCAACCATATCAGAATTGCGGCCTATTTTTATTAAATATTTCAGCAGGGAACTTTCGATCGCTAACATTCGATCAAAGAGACCGTTGCAATGTTTGATGGCGAATATTTTTAGTGTCGCACTGAAGAGACGCTCGATCTCCCTTGAAGATCGCGCGCTGACAAAGCTCGAGAAATCTGGTGTCGAAAGTTTGTTCTTATTCCGGAAGTCGGCTAGTCGCTCGGCTGAATCGCCGCCAGTTCCGTTAGTTTCTTAAGATAGTTGGTGGCATTTTGCGATATTCCGTGCCACCATTGAGAGTTTTGCATTCCGCTCGCAACCACAGATTTCTTGCCATCCTCAGTTTTTATCATTGTTGTAGTAGAAAGTGACCCTCTCCCACCTCCCTCCCCCCCCCTTACCCCCTCATTCCCTGCCATGAGCAATGCGCGTCTTTCGCGCGTTTGTAAGTCGAATTCATTCACAGCGATCTCTTCAAAATTCCATGGCAACTAGATCGTCGAATCGAGCAAACCCACTACGCCTGATGGAAATGCGCTTTTTTGAACTTCAGATCGAGTTATTGCAGCGAACAAATTTCGTACCATTGCGTTGTTGACCATTACTTCACAATGATGACGACTGAGATGGCTCCTAAGATTGTTACTTATTGATGATCGCTCAGATTGTTACTCGTTGATGACCACTCAGACCGTTACATCACAAGAATTGTTATTCCATGGCAACAGTATGCGAATATGAAACGGCACAATGGCGTAAATCATATGAAAGCGATCTATTGATATAACAGAGCGTTTTCTTTATCTCCATCACAGCTGAGTTCCCATTTCTTATCCACATGGGAACATTTTCAAGATGTAAAAGTTATTTAGCGCAGAATGGCCGGAAAATGAAGGATTTTCCCATCTTTACGAGGAAGATCATTCATCACATACACGAGCTCCCGTCCATAGATGCTCTCGCGCAAAGTTTTTCTTTTATTATTTTTTATTTTTTATTTATTCAATGCTAAGGTTAGCAATCACTGACGAGTTTCATTTTCTTAAGTGTTTTCTTATATTATTTAAAAGATTGAAGCCTTTCACCACGCCTCTTCCATTCTTCCAAGAGGAGATTAATATGTAGATTTTTCGAAATTCATTCCTTCTAAGGAAAGTGTGTCGATAGAAGAAATAATCAAAGGTCATGAGCAAATCAAAGGTCCAACCAAACAAGATTGATGAACTTATCTATAGAATTTTTCTTTCATCTCTTTGTTAAGGCATATTTCTAATGCTAATTAATGCATTAAAAAATCGTTTACCTTGCAAAATGTATCATTCGATTAAGAACGAATATATTGGCCGGAATTCCGATTACAATTTCCAATCCGTAGACGATATAGCCGAGAAAAACGACGAAAACAACAATCGATGCTTCTCCATCCAATTCATCGGCAATATCCAAACTTCGCGTAGTTTCGTTACTCGTCCAATAATAATCGGTCATCGATCCTCTAAATTGCTATGTTTAGCTTATCGGTAAATAAGTGCCGGTATCATTACCGAATCCGTCATTATAATAGCGACGTCCGGGAAACGAAAATTCAAGTAAATGCATCTTTTTATTAGGCTCTTTATCGCTCAGTTAACACGAGCAATAGCAAAGCAAATTTCCTCCTCTCCTCCCTCTCCTCCTCTCCCTCCCCCTCCCCCTCCCTCCTTGAACAAAAAAGTCCACATTACATTTCTTTGAGTACGACTTTCGCTTAGTGATTCGATGATGCTATCAGTTAGTGATTAGCCGAATAAGCGAAATCAGCTATCATTTTTTTTGGAACTCAAAATTAAATCCCCCACTTTTAAAGTTGCATATCCTTTATTTTGACGTATGGGAGCCGTTTCATTTCCTATCACCCGTTTTGAAATATAAAACCGATGAATAGATATACATTAATATATGCAAGTACATATGGCTTAGGCCTAAGCCTAAGCTTAAGCCTAAGCAAATTCAAAAAATTGAATGAGATTTGTTTTAACGATTATTGAAGCATATTTGCGGTGAAATCTAAAGAATAATTAAAAGAAGAAAAAGAAGAGAGACTTATGTATTGAATGGATTTGATGAGGAACAGCGCAAGAGAAGTGACCAATTATAGTGTGTGGCTATTGGAAGTAAATGAAATGAATGATAGAAGCGAAATGTAATTGATGAACACAGCTGTATGAGATGCATTTTTTTATTACTAGTCAGTATTACTTTAAATTAAACAAAGATTAAACCGGAAGTATTTTCTTCTTGTCGAAATAATCGAATTTTGTTGGACGTTAAAGATTAGAACTCTTTTTTTTGTAAGTCGGTGATAATATTGTTTATAGAAACAATTTGCTTGCGTATATGATTGTAAATCTATGAGCGAAACTTTGGCAAAGTTCAATTTTATGGCTCGTTCACGCGGAGACAATATGTAATTATTACTGGAAATAAGAGAAACAATTATTGAAATCTTTTATCGATTGAAAGGAAATTGCAGATAAAGAAAAATTATCGGTAGAAAAAAATCGACGGTGAAGAAAAATGCCGGTAAAAAAAATTCTCGGCAAAGAAAAATTGCCGATAAAGAATAAATTACCGGCAAAGAAAGATTACCGGTAAAGAAAAATTACCGGCAAAGAAAAATTGCCGGTAAAGAAAAATTACCGGTGAAGAATAAACCAACCGCTATATGGCGAAAAAAAAATTAGAACAACTCATTTCTTCAAATCTATTAATGGAGATCAGTTATGAAATATTTCATATTGACACCATAGTCAAGAGGAACATTATTTTAATTTTTTTTTTCAATATTCTCAGAAATCTCTCATACTTTTCGTTTCTATCATCTATTCTGAGAAATAAAGCCGATGAAAAGATATACACATTAATATATGTAAGTACATATTCGCATTATAAAAAGATACAAAGACAGCTGTATCGATTCCCGTATCGATGCAGCTCACAGCTACACCTGGCTGTTTTGATCAGATTTCTGGAGCGCCTGGTAGTCAACCTTCTGGCGATCTGTCGGGAAATCAGCCGGGAATCGAACCCGGGTCTTGACGCTCTACCACTGAGCTACCGACCCCCATATTCACATTATACAGGTGAAAAAAAACGCACTTGAAAGAACCATTTGAGATCTATTTAGGAAGAAATTCACTTAGAGGGTTTAAATCCTAAAGAAATCACTCACAATTCGTATACAGCGATTAACTTATAAGGCGTACAAAAAATGTAGAAAACGTTTAATTAATAAGATATACAAAAAATTTAGTTGATAATTAAATTGAGATTTGAAAAAAAAGCAATAAAAATATAAATAAAACAATGAAATCAACGGTATAGCTAGACGTTAGTATTTGAACAAACGTTGTGGTACATTCTCAATCAATTTCAATGAATCAAGAATAAGGGAGTTGAGAATGGATGAGGAAGAAAAGAACTTTTTTTTCGTGAAAGTAATATGAGAATAAATTTTTCATCGATTTCATGAGTTGTTCTCTTTTTTTTTTGCTTCGTTTCCTTTTTCCTTCTTTGTTTCCTCGTTCTTGATTTAATATGGCGCGATTATAGAAGCGCAATCTTAGATGGAATGAATAAATGAAATGAATATTGCTTTATTGAGATTTTAGGATAAAAATAATGAATAAAATTCGAGTGTTCGGATTCTTTTCGGATTTTTTTTTCGGATTTCGGACTTTTGCCGGATTTCGGGCCTTTTCGGATTCATAATAATTGGCATGTGTAACGAGAAAAATGAATAAATAAATTTGTGCATTAATATTGGCACACTTCGTAAATGAGCTAGATTGTTGTGTCTGTCTATTGATCGCAAATGAAAAAGCGGAAGTAATTTTAAAACTATGTGGTGAACTAAAATTGCTGTATCCTTTCTTTAAAGCGCAACAACCATGATTGGAGTCATCACAATTCGATCGGTAGGAGATGAGTCTAGGCCCTAACCTTTATATGAGCATAAAATTTGATCTAAGCGGAAGTGGAAGCGATATGAGGAGACATTCCTTCGTAATGAATGTTTTAATTTTGATTGAAGAACAATATTCGATGTATAAATAATAATAGTAGGGGGAATAAATTACATAAATGTAAATATAAATATAAAGTACATAAGCGTAAACGTAAATATAAATGGAAATATAAGTGCAAATATACATGTAAATATGCATATAAATACAAATATAAATATAAATACAAATGTAAATGTAAATATAAATGTAAATAAATATATAAATAAATAAGAAAATAAATAAATAAATGGACATATATAATATGGAAATAAGTCATATAAAGGCGGCTATATTCTTTCAAAACTGCAACATCAATAAATTCGATAATCGACAACGAGGAATTTTAAAAAAAAACTTGCGCGAGAAAAAAAATGACAAGGTTATTTTTTTTACTGATGGAAAGTTGTCAATTCGAAAACGGTGATATTCCAAGTGTTGTAGAAAATCACGATCGTTTAAAATTGTTGCATTAGCAAATATCTCGCTTAATAAGTGCTACCTAGAGAGAGTAATAAATGATATGTATTCGTTGAAAATCATAATTTGTATTATTTATTACGCTTATTATTATCGCAACAACTTTTATTCCTACATCAATGAAGGCGTTGATCATGTAAAGGTAGTCAGCGATGAAGCAGATGATATAGCATTGCCGTTCTTTCAGTTACTACTGAAAAAGGAGGCACTTAGAGCCATTGTGGATTGAATCTCATTTGTTGAGAAAATTTAAAAACCCGTTTTCATTCGATCGCTAGCATGAACGATGTGAGATTTGGCGTATATAAATATTAATATAAATAATAATATAAGCAAAAACGGAAGTATAAATATAAATATAAATATAAATATAAATATAAATATAAATACAAATATAAATATAAATATAGATATAAATACAAATATAAATATGAGTATAAACATAAACATGAATATGAATATAAATATAAATGTAGACACAAATGTAGGTGTAAATATAAATATATAGATATAAATATAAGCGAACACAAACAAAAATATATGAAGCTTAAATTGCCCAATTCTTATATGTATCTAGGAGTAACAATAATTTGCAAAAATGGATATGCCTTCTTCAAGGATATTTGTGCAGATAAAAATTCTAAAAAGAAACATACAGCACACATCGCATCTCTCATTGAGATTGCTTAGATTCGACTAGTTTTTTCTTCGTCATTTGATTTAATGCTGACTGCAATTTGCAATAATGACAAATAGCCGCTAAATTCTTGCCAACAGAGATTATTTTTAACAGTTAATGATATCGCAATGATCTTCTTTTGCAAGCGAATCGATACTTTCGCACGCGAAAACAATAATTTCGCATGCGAAAACAATACTTTCGTAGCGTCAATTATTACCTACAAATCGATATTTTGATATCTAACCTATATGAGGAGAAAAAAGAGGAAATATATGAAATTTTTTAGCGTTCTCATTGATGAGTTAACGAGATAGCGAAACGCTGAATAAATTTTCACTATTGCGAATATTTTTCATTGCAGTCGAAATGAGCGTCTTAGAAACTATTTTGTGAGATTAGTTTATGGTTTCATCAATTTTGAAGTATTATATTGCAAAGAGACTATATTGCAAACGCATTGCATTGCAAGAGGATTTTTTCAAACGATATTGCAAAAGTTCAATCATCATTTTTATTGTTATCATTCAAAAGCTCATTATCATTAATGTCATTATTGCTACAATTTTTTTAATTTAATTTTTTTTTTTAAATTCGTCGATTTGTGACTCACATTTATACCGCCTTTTTAGACCGAAACTTGATTTACAACTTTGGAGTCTTTTTTTCTCAATTCAAACCTCACTGATATTAAGAAATAAATGGATTAGTTGAGTTATGCTGAACAATTTCTGACATCTTTTCAACGACCAAAGGTCAAAGGTATTCTTGCTAAACAGTTGTAAATCGTAAAGCATTCTTTAAAACTGAATTATTCTTCTAAGACAAGAGATAGGCAAATAATCTGGGAGAAATGCTTCGAGAAACAAGACTTCCAAGAAGTTTAGAACCCTATTTGTTCATTAAAGTAACATTCGAACAACAACCTCAACAAATCGACGACCATCTAAGGATCTAATCGGCTATTGTCGGTCGAAAAGAAAGGTGTAAAATGGGGGTGGGGGGGGGGGGNAAGGGTGAGTGGTAGAGCAATGGAAGCTCAGAAACTGTTTCGTTGAGTGATTAGTCAACAATGAAAACATCGCCGGCTAAATAATAGATCACATCGAACAGCTGTAAATATGAATAAACAGCGTTGAAACAATAGCTATCACTTTAGACAGTTGCAGTTAGAAAAAATATAGCTTGAGCTGTGAAGCAGATGTGCTGCGAGAATATCACTAAAATAAATCAAATTTGAGAGGCATTTTAAAATCGGAGTGCAAAAAGACAACTAAAAAAAAACAGCAGTCTTCTAAACGATCAAATAACTAACCATCGTCAAGATTTGAAATAACTTTAAATAACTAACTAAAGAGATAAATAATAACTTCGATTCTAAACAATTTCAGTAATGAAGATCCACACTAACATAGATCATTCTATTGCGTCAGATCAAATCCGTTCCTGTGACGTTATACGCTCATCAGAAATGCCACATTGTATGCGCACTAGAACTGCTAAAGAAACAGCAAAAAATGATGGACACTAAAAAATTCTGCGATTGCTCAGTGGTACAGCAATCATCAGGTGATCGAAATGTCGTCGGTTCGTCCCTGTCTGCGGAGAAAAACTTTCATTAGTCATTAAAAAAAAAAAAAAAAAAAGAAAGAAATCAACAATATTCTCGCATTCTCTTAAGATGATTTGCTACTTGTAGTTACCATATCCGATCAAGAAGAACTAGAGAGCAAGTGGACATAAGATAATCAATAGACATACAAGAATATAGGCACTTCTCATGCATTACATTGATCGCAAAACTGTTTAAGCTTCCTCGAAAAGCAAATTATTGACGATTATCGCAGAGTTCCCCATGGTCGACAAAGTTTTAATCAAATGGCCGATAATATGAAATGGCATATTATTAATTGAACGATATGAAGTTTATCGAAATTTTTGAGATCATAAGTCTGAGGTAAATCGAGCTAACTTCAAAACGTTATCCTAACATAAGAGAATAAGAAGGATTTTGTACGCAACAGGATTGTCTAAAATGAATATGATATAGAGGATAGACTAATATCGTGTGGAGTCTATATTGGACCAAGCTAATAGGAGATCAAGCTAAATAAACCAAAATTTATGGGAAACAAAAGATGCAATCGGAGCTCTTGATGTCACAGGGGAATCCGTTGGGCACTATACCTGACTCTTGAATAAAAACATATCCATCAATCAAAAAGCCTATTTAATCTTTGGTGCAAACAATTTCAAACGCACATCGCCACTTAGTGAATGCTGCATCAACTCAGTCACATGGCGTAAACGCAGCACTTGAAGCACTTTGTTACACATACGTTCTTCGATCCGTGCTATCTCATCTCTCCTCCGCCATCTTCCCCACCTTCTTCACCTCCCCCAACTTCCTCACCTTAGCATGCAGAGCAAATGGACTTTTTGTTTTCACGGCTCCTTTTCAATCTGCATTGAAAGGGAACCCATATCAGGAAAGAAATATAGCGCAGTGATAATCCTTTGGATATGTTCAAGTCTTTTGATTTCAGCCAGTTCATCAAGAGATCATAATCTGATGGACAACTTGTAGTTGGCAAGATATCGGAAGCATCCGGCAGTAATTACTCGGTCAATCGATTATCATTATTATTCTCGGTCGGTCAATACCATTTTAACCTAAACTTGGCCGAAATTTGGTGAAATAGAGAGAATATCAACGAGAAACTATGGTAGTCGTCTACGCTATGGTCTATCATTTAAAAGCGCTATAAATAATAATGCCGCATAATATTGCTTCTTCTTCGTCGTCTTCTTTTTTGCACACTGCACAAAATGTGAAGCCTATATATGCGCACAACGTTCGATCGATAATTCAATATTCACAAATATATAGCTTTTTTTGTTGATAATATGAGCGTATATCCTAGAGGACAGATAATGACCTTAATATAACTGAAGATGACAATTTTACGGCCTTAATTTTTTTTAAACGAAGGTTGTTCCCTTCAGAAAGTGAGATCCTAGAGGTCAAAAATATGAGAATGCCGTCAAAAAACTACTCTTTTTCAAAGAAATATTTTCGTTGAATTAAATTTCTCAAATATTCTGCAAACCTTAGCTGGAACACAACGAAACGATCGAAGTCTTTAGTATTCCGGCGAAAAGAAGTTGTGCAACTTTTGAAGCATTTATTTCTCAACAACGATCAATTTCGACGTTACTACTTCGAGTATCTCGCATCGAATATGATTAGCTAGCAATTAAGAGCCTGCAGCAATAATTTCGACTATTCAAAATATCAGCTAAGATGGTTTGTTATTTAGCATCTCAAGGTGACAAGATGACCCCATGAACTAGCATTATTTTTTTCAGAAATATACCGAAATCTGGCATAAAACTGCATGAGAACAAAAATTGTTTAGCGTCTAAGACTATGGCTTATTCATATTTTCGACTACGACTCTCGAATATAAGTCATAGTTCATAATATGAGTGAGATCATTTTACAAGCGAACACATGCTGAAGCATAATCACCTGCCATACATTAAATGACGATGAAAGGAAATCGCAAATGAAACTTTAAAGGTTGGTGAGTTTATTTTTCGATTTCTTATCTTTTCAAAAAGGGGGACAGATGCTTTACTGCACTGAAAGATATTTATGCAGAGGTTAAAGGTGAAAAGAAGAGAGAATAACTTTTTTTGATGAAGCGAATTATCATTATTAACGCATGAATGATTTGAACTGATATGGGCGACGAATGTGAAGCCTATAGCTCTGATGAATTTGCTAGGCAGTAAAATGAAAACGATTTAGAGCCTCAGACGATTTAAAATAT
>JAARMF010002042.1:17334-31849 GCA_022844705.1 Toxascaris leonina
GAATAAGCAGGCGTGAACCAACCGACGGCGAAATTCATCAGGGTGTGACTGGGGTTGGCGGTGGCGCGCCAACACTAAAAAAATGGTCACATTACCCAATGACGGTTTCGCATCACGGCGAGTACGATCCGCCGAAAAAGATCGCAGCCCCTGCTGCCTTGCAGGTACTTCGTGGAAGAAGAAAGGCTAGGAGAAGGGAACTCCGAATAACCGAAACTCCGAACTGAATATATATGTATATATACACACATATATAAGTGGCCTGCTCGCCTGGCCAGCGGGGTGGCGTCATTTATTGGCTACAACAATGCAAAACCACGGGCCTCGGTGCCCTAATGGAAGCGCATTGTGACCGGCAGCGTCATCGACGTTGGACAGTCCGGTCAGTCAAGTGATCAAGTGATTATAGTTGGACCATTTAGCTCCAGATTAGCTCGATATTCCTGCTAGAAGAATGAAATTGTTGCAAGAGCGGAATTGAGAAGATGTCAGAAATTCGACTCCAATGGATGAAAAATGCTCCGAATGTTAAGAAGAGGAAATATTTTTCTAAAAAGCTTCCTTTTCGGACGAAAAAAATGCAAAAGAAGTAACTGTCAAATTAAGCATCGATCAGTGAATATTCATCGTTAAAGCGGACACTTCCCTTAACATCACAAGTATTTCAGTGATAACAATTTCGTCCTGAAGTTAAATATTGCGATCAATATGCGATGTTTTTAGTCGGTAGTTACGTGTAAACGAGTAAATCTATAAGTTTCTATATTCATTGACTAAGATGAATTAGGCATTCGTATTGATAACGTTTGTTCTAAATGCTTTATCATTTATAGGATGATAAGCTTATTAATAGCATGACCACTTATGATAGCCTATCAATACTATATCGGAAACAATGCAAAACATAGTTGCGATTCGCGCATTTGTAGCGTCGATGAGATAATATTGTGTCATTGTTGAACTCTAGCAAGTTGTTGAACTCCATTAAAAAAAAGATCCCACATTTAGACTCATATTTCATGGCTTCTCGTTAGAATGCCAATTCTTGACAACGAATTATCTCAACGATAATTGATCGTCCTATTTCCTAGAGTGGCTTATTTCTTAGAGATTCGACGATGGATTTTAAGCAATAACACTTTAGCTTTTCGTTTTATTAATAGCGTTAACATCAAAATATTTTTCAACGCTATTCGAAAATCTCTTCTGATTACGAGATAAGTATAATATGAGTGTATAGGGGATCTATGAATTATCAGTGATTTGTTATCAGTGATTTATAATAAAGTTCGATTATAGTTGAGGTAGTGATAGTGATTGCCTCGCATATTTAATTCATTTAAAAGAAATATTACTGGCTTTAATATCTCAGTGTAAATTACATCATAGAGTGTTATCCACATATATCGAAATATTTTCAGTATTCCACCAATCTTTTCGAATATAGCGACGAAATGAATTTGAGATTCCAGTGGGGGAAAAAATCCCACTCAGATTTCGCGCATTCATTTTTCATCAGCAATTTGAAAGAGAGCTAAGATTTGAAAGTTTTTGTTAGCTGTCGGCAGCCAAATTGCTAAGAAGCTGAGCGCAAAGAATATCTATTCTAAACTGGAGAAGCTTGATACTAATATTTACTCATATTTATTATAATATTATCGCTTCAAAAAATCAAGGGAGCCTATCGGAGTAGTATGCTGAAGGTACAAAGGTTCTTATTCAACGGAAGAAATCAATCAAAACTGCGATAATCCTAGATTGTAGAAGGATGCATGAAGAGAGGTGTATGTAGACGCTTAACAATTTTAAGGTAGTTCAATTTATTTGTCAATTCGATTACTAGATGAGTTGTAGAGCATCTTCACACTCGGCTTCTTTCATTCGGCAGATAACAAGTTGGTCTTGATTATATGACTTCTGGATACGCTCAAATTTGCTGTAACGAAGAAAAAGAGAGCTGTATGTGAATTATTCTCTAGAGAAGCAACTAAACATTACTCCGAACATAACGTCATGTAATGAGTCCCAATGTCATTATATTTCTTCTCCATTTCACAATACGATTCGATCAATGAAGAATTCAGAAACGATAAAACAACTTTTATTTTTATAAAGGAAAGATTTCGCGATGCCGCTAAGCTACGATAAGGGAATTATCACGATTATCCGATATTCGTGGGTTGAGCCAATATCACATGCCTAATAACTCCTCTAAATTTATTACCTACCTACAACTGAATCAGAATCTGCAATATAGCAGAGAGAAATCTTCAATATAGCAGAAAACTTCAATCACTCTATAGGTGCGGTACTCATTCTGCGGTGAAAAAAACGTCTATTTTCTGAGTGGAGTGGAAACGAGGCTTTAGAAGGAAAAAAAGTTGAGGAAGGCGGAGATAGGTGGAGGAGACCGAAAGGGAGCAAAGAGGAAAGACGAGGGAAGAGGAGGAAAATAAGGCGTAGAATTCAGAAATGGAATTGAAAGAAAAACCTGACAGGGTGAAACTTATGTGAAAGCCCAACGACGGCGAGATATTTTTTGCGATAATCGCATGTGAGCGTAATTGCCCGAGAAAGCATAAAGCCGAAGATTTTGTGGGCGTTTCCACTTCCATTAACACCATTGCGCTTCACTAAAATAATTAAATCATTACGAGGGGGAATATCGTTATGTTGCGTATTGCAAATAAAAAATTTTGAAAGAAATCTATGAAAGTTCCCCTCATCTCTCTCTCTCCATCTCGCTCTCCTCCCCCCATTTTATCAGCAGACTTCTTTTTTTTTTAACAGCAAAAATAAGGAACAGAGTATAGAGTCTACTCTTGTTGAGTTTATTGGGAGAAAACATATTTAAAATTGGATAAAGCTTCCTCGATGAACAAAATTCTCAGAAATATTTGAGAAAATTCCAGTTGTGAGCTCTACTTGAGATTATACAATATGACAGCACGTGGAAAACTTCGCTCTACGCATTTTGGCAATCTGTACATAACAGATTAAGTTATAGATAGCAATCATATTTTCAGAGACACAACAATTTGAGACGAGCTGGATATGATCTGGAAATGAATTGAGATGGAAATGAATTGAATTGCAAATGGATTGAATTTGAAATGAATTAAATTGGAAACCAAATGAGTTGGGAACGGACTGGACTAGAAATGAATTGAACTGGAAATGGATTGAACTGTAAATGGGACCGAAGCAGGAATGAGTTGGATCGGAAATGGATTGAATTGAAAGTGAATTGAACTGGAAATGAATCGAACTGGAAACGAATTGAACTGGAAATGAATCGAACTGGAAATGAATTGAACTGGAAATGAAGCGGACTCGAAGTGAGTCGAACTGGGAGTGAATGGGATTGAATTGAATTGGAAATGAATCGAAGCAGGAATGAACAATGAATCGAAATAGGAATCACTTGGATTGAATTCGAGTGGAAATGAGTCGAAGCAGTAATGAATTGGATCGGAAATGGATTGAATTAAAAATGAACTGAACTGGAAATGAATCGAACTGGAAACGAATTGAACTCGAAATGAATTCAACTCAAAATGAATCGAACTATGAATCAATTGGATTGAATTGAATTGGAAATGAATCGAACTGGGAATGAATTGGATCGGAAACGAATTAAACTGAAAATGAACTGGACTCGAAATGAATCGAATTAGGAGTGTATTGGACTGGAAATGGATTGAATCGAAAAGGAATTGAACTGGAAATGAATTGAACTCGAAATTAATCGAACTAGGAATGAATTGGATTGAATTGAATTGGAAATGAATCGAAGCAGGAATGAATTGGACCGGAAATGGATTGAATTGAAGATGACCTGAAATGGAAATGAATCGAACTGGAAACGAACTGAACTGGAAATGAATAGAGCCAGGAGTGAATTGGACTGGAAATGGGTTGAACTGGGAAGGAAATGAACTGGATATGAACCGAAGTAGGGATGAACCGGATTGGAAATGGCTTGAATTGAAAATGAGTTGAATTGAGGATGAATTGAATCGGAAACGAGTTGGACTGGAGTGAATCAAATTAGAAATGAATTGGAACGAATTCAAGCGACAGCAATAATGAAAAACAGCAATAATGGAAGCATCAGTAATTTATATGTAGAGGAAATTAAGAGAATATTGTGATAATGGAATTTTTTTTCTTGATTTGATTAAATTCCTCGAAAGCATTAGTAAATTTCGAATATCGATTATTATACAAATAATCAAGGGCGCATTATGTGAGTTGCATATATTATTGCTTGAAGAAATCCGTTTTCTTTCTTTTTTTTGCAGGATATAATTCAGAAATTATTCAACGAAAAGAATGACATTTCATTGCAGAAATAGAAGCAATTAAATGAACTGCATTCTCTTATCGTTGACGTAATAGAATGAGAAATTCTTATTGAGAGGTCGAATGAAAGCAATCGGGTAAGAAGATGTCAGCTTGAAGAAAAAAAAAGTGAACGAGCGAAATAAATGAAATTGCGCAACAAACAGAAAAAAAAGCAGTATCAAATTGTGAATTGCGAACAAATCAAGTGAGCATTTGTTCGAGGATCTACGAACGTATTTGATGAATGCAAATATCAATGCGAAAAAAAGTCATAGGCGAAAGAATACACAAAAAAATTGAGAAAAAAAATTGTAATAGCGAAACAACTTTTATTTTCAACAATTTTTTTTTGAAAGCATTCGTAAATATAGAAAAATTTTCAAGAGCATATTGTACGAGTTGCATAATTTTAATAAAATTCGAACAAAATTTAAGACCGCAAATCTTCATAAAATTGGACATAATTATTAAACTCTGAAATACTTTCTATTCCATCTGGCTAATGCTATCGAAAAAAATGAGAAAATGAATTTGACGACAGAAAAAGAATTCTTTTTTTGGATTAAAAGTAAATGAGAAGTTGAATAAATGTTTAAGTGATGCACTTTAGGAGTTGCTAAATTTCCAGTTGAATTAAGGTGAAAATAATCGCGGATTTGATTCTAACAAAGTAAATTCTTTCATAGTTTCTCTAAATCAACTCTCAACGACGGAAATAATAAAAAAATTTTTAATTTTTCAAAGCTTTCATCACGAAGAATTTCTAAAATATATAAAAACAGAATAAAAAACACATAAAAAATTGAAATGGTATTAAATCGACGTTAAAAAATTTTTAATAAAACAATTGCAAATTTATGAATTTCCTGATAGAATTCTCTCAGCTTTTGTTTGTTTTTTCTTGCGTTTACTAAAAATTAATGATTTTTGATTAATTAATGATTCATTGTTATTCGAATAATTAATGATTTTATTAATTTTTTTTTCAAAAATTTGATGAGGAAATAGAGAGGAAGGATAAAAATGGATTTTTTTCCACTCGCAAAAAAAACCCCTTCGGCATATTCTATAATGGCTTCATTTATATGCGAAACTATGCATAGCTTAACAATAGTAACTCTAACAAAATGGCTATACAATAGTGCTTCTGATATCTATCATCGTAGCAAAGGGCAATGGTTTGACAATTATGTTATGTGGCATTAAAATCCGAAATGCAATCGCCTTATTATTTGTATCTATGGCGTATTCAACGCATTGGATTTATTACTGCGCGATCGTTTGCGAAGAAGCTGTTATTAGACTCGTGGACTCCGTCTTATTGAGCAACTCGAATCAGCATCCTCATCAGAACAAGAGCAGTGAAGCAAGTCCGCATTCTACTCTTAGGCGCAACAACGCTGAGTCGACTGGTCATCGTCCGGCGAGACTGAACGTTAACCTTTGCCTGACTTTACGACTTCACCTAGATGGAAGTGGAAGCGATATGAAGCGATATTTATTCGTGCTGAATGCTTTATTGATAAAAGTGAAGTAGAATCAGGGCATGCAAATGCAGCTCTAGTTTTATCGATTCGCTTATCGATGCAGCTGGCAATCATGACCACACGTGGTCACAGGAACGCCAGGTGGTCAAACTTCTGGTTATCCTTTGTGAGATCAGCCGGGAGTTGAGCTCGGGTCTCTCCACTTAAGAGGCGAAGGCTCTACCGTGGAGCTACCGATCGTGAAAATTGTGACATCTGATGGATATATGATTGCAATATTGATGTAGTGATATTAGTGACACCCCCTAAATCAGCATGAAAATATTCGTATATTGCGTTTGCGATTCAATTCAAAGATTGAATAGCAAAACGAAATAAGTTCTATTATGGCATTAAGCCAAAGATCTAGCATAGTTGATATTAATTTCGGAAAATGTTTACAACGAACGCGAAGAAATAAAACACTCAGAAAATAATAAAACTCAGAAACGCAGATCGTTTGATGAGGATGCATCAACGTTGTCGTGTTTATGCAACGAGACGTATCTTTGTATAAACCTCAAACCTCCCATATAGCTAAAGTGAAGATATTAAAATAAAAGCTTAATATTGTATGAAAGCATATATGTGAGATCATTAATCAATTAGTACTACCATTTTTAGCTATGACAACTTTTTCGATATGAAAATAATAAAGATCTTATATCCATTAATGCATTAATTAATAATAACTGGAAGTGATGATGAATATAGAGAATAAAGAATGCGATAATTCAATGAGGTCAATCGTTTCAGTCGATTGTTTTTAGGCTTCATTTCAGTTTGATTTCAATCGACTTTTAAGGCTTTATTTCAATTTACTACATTTGTAGAAATCATCTCATACGTAGTCAGAAATATTAATACCCACTTCATGGAAATTCAACACCTTATTACATCGACTATTACTTTATAAAAAAGCGAAATTAAAGATTTCGATCGGCTAATTTCGAGACAACTTTAAGATGATTTCAATAGACTTTAAAGCTTTTAGCATAACCGACACACTTCCGCAAGCTTTTTTTTCTCCTAATTTCACGGAAAGACTCTCTTGAAGCATGGGGAGTTATCGGTATATGCTGCGAATCAACTCGTAGTTCTTCAATTATTTTAGTGCATTTTTGGAAGTCGTTTTAAGTGTAACCGCTCTAATATAGTGTTAGAAATTCTTGAAGAAGATCTTGTAAAATTTGAAACAGGTATGCACTGCGCCAAACTGAAACCCTTCCTTAGCGGGTCCTTACTTCGAGACGATAGTATCATCAAGCTCATGGCTCCGAACAGAAATCACAGATAGCGAAGCAATATGATTGCGAGTATTCCGAATGGCTAAGAGAATTATAGATGCAAATATTGATGCAAGGTGGCGACAGTGTTGAAAAACGTAGTCAACGACCAAGAGCCAACATACCATCAGCTTATCACATTCTTTCGTTGCGTTCGTCAGCTCTTTGAGCGATTCATACAACCACAAATCTCCTGAGCAGGTTGAGCCTCTTTCGTCGAATTGCTGTCACGCCTTTCTTGGGCAATAATCCATCACAACATATGTGAACAAATTCTTCTGAATATGTAATATAACAGCCCAGCTTAAACTATATAACTGGATATCGAAAAGAGCACAATACGATGAATACAAAGATCTTGTTGAAAATCATCGATAAAAAAGACCTGGATCACAAATTCATTCACAAAAGTTTTAGAAAGTCTATTTGTGCCTTAAAAAAGAATATGAGCATCACTCGACAGCTGCATCACTAAACACGAATGGAATCTTAGTGGGCATCTCGCCGAGAGATAACTGCTTCTCCTTTTCGCCTTTTCGACGAAAGAGGCTCAATCTGCTCGGGAGATAACTGCTTCCCTTCTCCTTTGCATAATTTTTTTTTCCGACCAATTATTTGACACCTAGGTAGCTATTTGTGGTTTTCCCATTGAGCATATTTTATATCTTATCAAGGCAATTTTTAATTTGCCATAGTTGAAAGTTCTATTCATTGCCATAGTGCGTCATAGGTACATAGAATTAGTGAGCCAATTTCGAGAACTTATATTTCCCTATGCGCCTCTATTTTATATTTATACTTGATAATAAGAGAAAGGATTCCTTGATAGGCTTGAAAAAGTAGCAATAAATAACTGCCTAATTGTATAGAAATTGTTAGATCAAAAGATGAAGTAAAATCCTGAAAGATCTATGAAAGATCCATTGAAAATGTTAGAAAAAAATGAGACAAAAAAAGTCTTATCAGTCGATCAAGAAGATCGGGAACTATAAAGCGCTAATGTGTTAGATGTATTCTCATGACCTCTGACAAACAAATAAAATAAAAAGAAATTGTATCTATGACCTTGATTTATAATGAAAACGATAATTGGCCTTCTTGAATTGATTTTAATAAAGTAGCCTACGCATGCTCAAAGTTGCATTGCCAAACGAAAGCAATAAGGCAATAGATGTATATGAAGTGCGCACTCGCGCTAATTAATATAAATGCTATCGCTAAGATCGAACGCTTCCGATCTATCACTGTATTAGTAACAAAGAAAGGAAAAGTTCTTACTGCGACCGACTGCACTCAAAAAAAAAAAATAAATAAATAAAAATACTTGATGAACGCGAAGACCTATATGCTTGAAAGGAGAAGAGGAATAATGGCCAAATGGCCAAATGGCCAAAGTAATAGCTAAAGGCTTATGGAGTAATATGACCATGAAGATGGACAACACTGACAAAAACAATTCATAATCAAACTATATGCTAGATATGTGCCTTTAAGATATTTCGGACCAATAATGGCGAAAGAATAGTGAGATATGCTGAGATTCAGACTAATAGACAAGAATGCTCTGCGCACTTCTAAATTGACATTATCGTATTGCATTGTAAAGTTGTCATGATTGCCGTGTTGAGAAACACGCAATTTCGATTTTAAGTGTTTTCTTGATTAAACTACTCCTGTAGTGTTGTAAACGTTTCCTCTTCGCTGTGAACGTCATAGAGGCACTTCTTGTCTGTCGTCTGAGAGAGAGAGATTTGATCTGCTCGATTCAAACTGGATCGGATCGGATCGAATTGCATCTGATCAGATTGGATCGAATCGAAACAGATAAGATCAGATTTGAGAAAGCTAAAAAATCTACTTCTAAGCGAAAAATCTTTTTCTATCAAGGTTTTGAATTTCAAGTAAAGGATTATCACCACTCTAAAAATCGATGATTTTGTTAAAGGTTTTGATTGCAATAATGCAGGAAAAAAGCATGTAAAAAAAAAAACGACATTCGCAAAGAGGTTCAATAGAATATTAATACTAAAAAGAAATTCCCTCACGAAATCAGTATTCGTGGGTCAATACATCCCCCCTCCTCGCCTCCTTTTTTTGCGAATTAAACTGATTTCTGGGATTAAAATTCGTGGATTATAAAACGACATATGTCAACGATCGACAAAAGATCGATTTTCGCTCGATTGTTTAACTTATAATATATAAATAATTGTAAAATTCAAAAACAACAAAGAGTGAGAACCATCAAAGGTATGAATTACTTGATCGATCGATTGCCTTCAACTTCCAAAGTGATAATGACTAATTTTGGTCCATGGCACTGACATGGTCTATGGGACATCTCAAGGAGATATATGAGCACAAATAAGCACCAGAATTAAAAGCATGTAAATTTTATGCACGATGAATAAGTCCTTAGAAAAAGTCTGGAGTTTGTAGTAATATTTTACCATTGTATGATATTTGAAGCAAATTCTCCTTATGAAGATAGCAGAAGAAGAAAGGGAAAGAGGGAAGGAAAGAAAGAAAGAAAGAAAATGAAGAGAGAGTTGAGTGTTCAATTTGACAACTAACTCTGGATCGTGGTAATAATTGAATTGTTACAGGGGAAAATTCCCTGAAAATATTCAGAATAAACGTTTTGAATGTTTGTATTTTCTAGAAAGATAACAGCAAATGAAAAACAAACGAAAAAAATGAACTAAAACATCTAATCAAGTGAATATGGATAGTAATATTATAGACTGGGGATATGTGGACTTCTACTTCTTTATATGAAGTATTTCTCATTTGCAATCTCATTGTGTGCCACTTTGAAAGCACCGATGAAACTCACACCAATTAAATAAAGGCTTTTTGTCATTGAACGTGATTCGAATGTGATGCATTCATTCTTTTGTGAGCAATTATTTGCCACATAAAGTGTGCAATACTTCGTCGATGCACTTCAAAGAATGCCTTCAATTAGAGATGGACTTAGAAGTAATGAAGATACTAGAGCGTATTGAAGCGACAAAGAGAAAGGATTACGTGAATTTAAATTGAGGTATAGAATGAAAGCAGAAGGAAGTAAGGGGAGGGAGAATCTCAAAAGCAGAAGGAAGTGGGAGAGGAGGAACCTCAAAAGCAGAAGGAAGTGGGGGAGAGGAGGAATCTCAAAAGCAGGAGGAAGTGGGAAGGGGGAAGGAATCTCAAAAGCAGAACGAAGTGGGGGGAGGAGGAATCTCAAAAGCAGAACGAAGTGGGGGGAGGAGGGAGGAATCTCAAGAGCAGAAGGAAGTGGGGGGAGGAGGAATCTCAAAAGCAGAAAGAAGTGGGGGAGGGTGGAGGAATCTCAATAATTTTAGGAAACTATTGCAATTATCACAATATGGCCGAAAAATGAAATTCATATTCAGTCCCCGAGGAAAGAGGTTACACTAACAAAAGTGAAATGATTATACGACTCGCTAAAGAGTAGATCCATGGAAATGTAGAGTTTTGAAGAAGCTATTCAACTACAAATTCCTTTCATCTTCTATCCCCCCCTCGTCCATAAAATTGTTGAGGTGAAAAGCAGCGATCACCTCTTCGTTTTTGTCTAAGCACTCGATTTACAGATTATTTGAGCTCGGCTAAGATGCGATCCACATTAATTCATCTACATTCTTCTCCTCATTTATCATCGCAGCTTCTATTTTTCTTTCTTTATTCTGCCTCATGCTTGTTGCACTTTTCGTTCCGAATCATTATTCTGCTTCAAAGCGTTCTTTCTAAAGTTGCTGACACGAAATGATTGAGCGAGAATCGGCGAGACATTTCTTGGAAAAGGCTCTCAGCAGTGTAATTGTAGCTGCGATAATAATTGTTTTCGTTACAGGTCTGCACTTTATTTTCCACAGGATGTGATAGAGCGTATATATATTTTGGAAAATGGGAAACGTGAATGTATGGATTTGCTGTAAATTCGACGTAACATCAATAGATAGCGTTGTGGCATGTCTGATCTCTTCCGAAATACAAAAGATTATGCAAGAAATCACCTAAGCGAATGATATCAATAAGCCTTATGCTTAAATTACTCCGATGTTTTCATAGATTCGCTAGGCACATAAATGAACGAAGCACTAGACGAAACACCGTTGAACGCATGAATCTGATTGGACTGAATAAACAACATGAATTGATTGCACGAGGATGTTTGAGTATCATCGCCTTCGGCAACTCACCAACGAAAAGACTGAACGAAGTGACTATGATCTAATGAAATTATAGAGGAAAACAAGGATTGTGAGGAGGAAATAATTTAAGTATTGCAACCGAAATAAGGCTACTTGCTCAATTAAGACAAATAATGCTATGAAAATTTCTGCTGAATCATACCTTGGCTATTTCATTTTTTTTTTGAGAGAGAGAGAGAGATGATCAACATTACACCTTCGAGATGTAATCAGCCATTTGTTGGATTATATAGTGCGATTTGATGCACGGAAATAAATGATTCAATTTGAAGGAATAGTTGACGAATGAAAACGTAATACTACCAAATAAGCAAGGAGTAATGGCGTAAATTGTAAAGCAAAAGGAGATAATAACAGAAAACCGAAGCATCGCTGCACTTGTTTCTTAGCAACTTATGTTGAGCTGGTTGATAGCTCTGTACTTCGAAGCTCCCGCTCATCACCTCCTCCTCCCTTCAACTCCGCTCTTTCCAACGCTAGACGATAGAGATGGCCAAGAGACATGCTGGGACTTGTGCTGAGCATTTGGATATCCTTGAGAAGACAGTGGAAGCGTTCTTTGGGAAGTAAGTGTCCTCATCATTTAAGATCACCATCCAGCACTAAATAAAATTCACCTCTCGCTCTCATCACCTATATTTCCTTTAGTTTTAAACGGATATGTGCTAAGTTATCTTATCCACTTCTTCTGGAACGTTTTTTTGTACTCTCTATAAAATTCTTTCCATCATTTGACTAATCATGCTGTTGTAAATTCCTACTGAGAGTAAAAATATTTCACTCCTTTTCGTTAGATTATCTGATCAGTTGGCGATCGGTGATCGGGTTGCTATGAGTTGGCATGGATTGTTCTGAGATTTTTTTTTAAAAATTCTATTAAATAAAAGAAATTCATTAAAAATTTTATTTCCATTAAATCATTACATATAAATATGATCACTATTTCAGCGCTAATCAACATAATAATAGAAAGCATTACGCATCGTTTCGTCAACATCTATAACAACAATGAATAGAAAAAGAGGAATGGAGATCGATCATGACTCTATCGAATTCAACGACCAATCTAATCAAATTAGCTAACTGATTGTATCAGGCAAGCGATGGCCATTATTCGTTCAAGCGATGGCCAATATGCATAAAATATTCTAAGAACGGAAAAGTTTTCCAAATTCCAGTTTTCTAAAGAACGTAGGAAGTGATCCTATTTTAGTTTGGAGTTGTAATCGTTTTTTTTCACTCAGAATTTGCATTTAATATATAATTTAACTAGGTGATAGTTTAATTCATACGATTAACTCACTCTCTATTCGATAATATTAGAATAACAGTTGCATTCATGAAGACACTTCAAAGACGACTAACACTCTCGAGATTTTCCAAACCATTTGTTGTGATCGATCGAGAAAATCGGGGAACATGAAATACTTCTGACGCTTTTATTTGAATAAATATAATAATAATATGTAAGCTCCGCTAAGTGAAAGCGTTATCTTGGCGCGAGATCTTGAGCAGTCTAACTAAGCGGTGCTGCTCATCTCTTGTCAGAGATGTTAGACGGAGGACTAAAGCTCACAAAAGCGCCTTTCGTTGGATCCCTTGGGCCAGGTGATCTAAATAGCGGAAGGCACACGTCATAATCCGACTAGCCAGCCGATGACATGCCATCATTAGGCTGAAATCGCATGAAGAGTCATGCGAAATGTCGTCGACGAGCTGTTTACTGAAGCAAAAACAGTATGTTGATTATCGACTTCTGAGGTATCTGAGGTGAAGCGTAATGTGTAATCAACGATCACAGCCAACGTTTTGACATAAAGGCAAACAGTTGCCTATTGTCTAGTGATGATGAAATAAATAAATAAAAATAAATAAATTTTAAAAATTGATAAAAAAGCGTAACATTTCAAACGTGATATGTAAAGCAACAAGAAGCTATATATTACAAAGAAATAAAGAAACGATGTAGTAAAGTAGGTAGAACACATGTAATCCTAGGTGATAACTTAATCAGAGTTTTCAAAAAACGGAGTGATCATCACTAGAAAGAGTTGTAAATGCATCGATAATGCTCTATGAGCTTCGAAAGGGAGCCTCGTCGGAGTGATCTGAGATTGTCCCGTAAAAACTCGCCGTTAACGGTATTTAGCTTCAAAAAGAGGAAACAATGTTTCTTCATTGCTAAAATGATATGAATTAGTGGAGGTCCAGATCGGGTCGGTTGGAAAATCAATCGCCGGTAGATTAGCTGACGACAGCTGGGCTCGGTAGGCGAGGCAACTCAGAGACTTGCAATGAAGGGATTTGTGAAACTCTGGAAGCGAACATCGGAGGGATCGGATGAAGAGGAGGAGGGGGGAGGGGATGGCGGAAGGATGAGACGGGCATATACGGCTTCAGTTGTGAGGGGCCTAATGACTCTAGCGAAAGTTACCGAACGAATGCTTTTCTTGCTCGTGCTTCCATTTGTATGCAATTCGTCATTCAGGCTTCTAATCGTCTGATGATAATGGATGTTGATGGAAACGGAAAGCACTTAGCAAATATTTCGATGTTTCCATTTTCGCCATTCGAGACTTTCTTTGATTTTATTATTGCGACATATTTTGATTATTATCGCCTCATTGAAGGCATTTATAAGTTGATTTATTTATAGCTTTTTTTTGCACTTATTTAAAAAATATATATAAGCGCACATATTTTGCAACAAGCTGAGGAGTNATATATAAGCGCACATATTTTGCAACAAGCTGAGGAGTTAATCATCAAAAAGGCTGTGAAGTTTTCTCGCAGAAAATTCGATCCCGATCGGAGGAGCGAAAACTTTTACTCAGCAAAAAATAATCACTGAATTTGTTGCACATCGAATTCACTTCAAGTGCATATCAATCGTTCTTGTTCAATGAATTTCATATAATTGAGAAATATAGAGTAATTCGCCTCATTTCCTCTACACGCGATAAATTCATTAGAAAGTGGAGAAAATTTGAGCATTCAAAGAAAAACGACGTGTATACAAAGCGATCTTTTTTCGTCTATCTTGAAAGATTTTCTCTCTTTATTTGTGCATACTACTTTCATCTTGTGATGAAAAATTAAAACAAGGTGTAGTTGTAAAACAAGTTGCAACAAGTTG
>JAARMF010002043.1:8555-18884 GCA_022844705.1 Toxascaris leonina
CCCCCCCCCCCCATCCCGAACACCTATAAGAATTATCTTATAGGTCTGCAAAACAACCTGTAATATAAATTGCCTCAGGAAGCGTTCGATGAACGCAAAAACTCCTCAACTTCTTAAGTTAAAGAGCACAATTGAAAGAAAAAGTTGTCTACATATTCGGCAGCAGACGATTGCAAAATGACAGCAGTGATGATATTGTAATAAATTGCCAAGAAATACAGAATCTGAGCGGTCAATGCCACTGGAGGAAAAACTGTTCAAGCTACAGGGATGATGAATATAGGGATATCGCCCTTATGCAAAAGTTGGAAGTTTAAAGTTGAAAGGCTGACGGTGCGATATAAAGCTAAGATTAAGGTCAAAGATAGAAGGTTAAAAAGTAACACTTGTTAAGGTGTGATCTAGAAGTCACCACTACTGCACACGACCCACAACAACCGTGCTGAGGCACGTTCCATTCTGGCATGGATCACGTCGTCCAATCGCTCAGGTTGTCCGTTTTAGTTCTTCTAGCCCCGTTTCGGAATTTCTCCGAAATCCGTCGTTATTCCAGTGGATGAGATAAACGTTGAATGAAGACGAATGAAAAAGACTGCGGGCAAAAGACACGACGATGAATGTGCGATGCAAATTCGGCAAGAATCAACATAAAGGAAAAATAGTTAATGAAAATTGAACGCACGCAATCTATAGAATAGTTCGAGGAAAAGCTTCGAAGAAAACAATTGAAGATTGAAAGCGACGTGGATTCGAAAACGTTCGACGATTTTATTGTCGTTTTAAAAGAGTGAAATCTAGGAGATCTGGATATAAATCACATAAAATGGATTGCTTCATATTAAGCCGCTATGGAAAGTTTCTCTTACTGACGGAAGCGATTCATAAATTGAATTACAGCTCACTTCACAACAACGTCTGTAAGAAGTGATGCAGTCATCGTCTAGTAGCTTCCACTCCTTGTTAGCGGAGTGATGGGGAAGGACACTTCTTGCGTTATATCGCAGCCCTGCTCGTCTAATCAAAAATCTTTCCCCCTCCAACACCTTGCCACCTTTCAATTCCATTCGCTTCTCGCAACATTCGAAAACAATCTGTTGTTCAACCTTCGCTCATTTTCAAAAGAATTTTGATGCTTCTGAGGGAGGAGGGGGGGGGGGGGNGGAGGCACAAAGGGGACGTACAAAGGAATAGACATTAAAGCGCAATCCGGAAATACTTTCATACAACATTCTTTGAAATGAAAGATCGCCCGTATTATTCTCTCAGAATCGTATTTTAAAATTTATTCCACCTCTCATGGTCCATAAAATAAGCGACAATCCGACGCTCCCATTATTGATAGCACAGCAAAACTGATTTAACTTACGTGCACCTACCTCCCACATTTTTATCTTTTTCCTCTCTTTACATTATTCCTACCCATAAGTCGAGTGGGAAAAACTATACGAAAAAAGGCCTATTTTTTGTAATAGCTCACAATAGTGAAACACTCGCCAAATTTTTTCTCTCATGAAAATTCGTCTGAGCAAATTCAATCTGATCGCTAAGAGCTCGAAACCTTTGGGCAACCACACTATCGGCCTAGCATCTCTTAACTACAAGGAGTCAACGTGTTCTTGGGCACTGCAACCTACCGCATCGCTACCTCATGAATAGTTCAAATGAAAGCAACGAAGGTATTGCTTTGTCTCTGAATTTGGTTGGCATTCGCCTAAGAAAATTTGTGCCCTCGTTTCTGATGATCTCTTATATGAACGACCGCCAGCAAAACTCTTAATATTAAAAAAAAAAAAATTTCGTCTTGATCTGCACTCAACCATTCAAGGGGAAAACTCTGACTTGAGTTTTTTTAAACCTATGATCAGAGGGAACGAAGCGGCATTTACGATATCCACTCTGTTGTCTGGATTATAAAGCTCATCGCCTTGGGGCAAAATAAATGCAGTCCTCGCTTTCCAGTAACTCGAACTGCAGCAAGGCATGCTTGAAATATCTTCAAATGATTAACGCCTAAACATAGTTGCAACTGCTAGCAAGCCGAGTATATTCGAGACTCCGATCTTCTTAATTTTTGTCGTTCATGAGCTATAAGTTTCTAAACAAAGAGACACAGATACACCACAAATTGAAAGAAACAGAGATGGTGTTATAAAAATCCGATCCTTGTCATGATAGATGAAAATTACATGAACACAAAAACTGGAAGAACATTCCTCATGTAAATAGCACTAGTCCATGTCATTTATGTTGACCTCTTTCCGATTGGGCCATAAGTGATTACAACAAAACAAACTTATTGACACTGTTCCCAAAGGTGAGTAGCTTTATCATCAAACATTATGCCATACACATCAAGATTGGGACACCATGTGATGCGTCTTTATAGATTGTTATGTGGAAGTGCATTTGACGTGCAAGCACTCCAATATATGTATATCTATTGGTTTGCCTATTTATTTAATAGTTTCAATTCGGGAATTATTGTAAATAAAACCATCGGAAATTCATAGATATGACCTAGATCACAACAGCGCCCTTCATTGGATCTCTTTGGCCACGTGATGCAAACGGCGAAATGCATACGTCATAGCCCGTCTAGCCAGTGGATGACGTGCCATTGTTGGGCTAAAATCGCATGAAGAATCGCACGAAATGTCGTCGCGCAGCTGTCTACTGAAGCAAGGACAGCACACCAATTATCGACTTCTAAGATTCTATGGCTAGGGCATCTGGATGAGAAGGAAGAGAAGGGGGCTACTATGTGGAAATGAAGTTGAACTGGTGGACAAGCGCTCTAGACTTAGAGACAATCAAAAATGTGCACATATTTCATGACCATTCGAGACGCATTTTGATCGCAGGATATAACGATGAATATTTTATAGGAGATTTGTGCAGACCCTCGGCAAGATTAAATTTTGAAAACCTTATCGCACTATATAATATTTCTCGGTCACTTTTATGACATTCAATGAAGTAATAAGATCGATTGGAAAAGCACAAAGACTCGATGGCATCGACACGCGAAAGGTAGTGAAGCGCGCCAGGTTCGCATGATGTGTGCTCTTTCATTCCACCTCACATTACCAGCCAATTTTGCAAGCGATGCATATGCAAAAAAGAGTCTCCACATATTAATTAAGCCATTCGTTTGCGTAGGCCTATAAACCGCTTTTGGTGTAAACCGACCAATGATCAATGCAACCGACTAATGCAATTGTTTATTTGCCTATATGCACCTGTCTAATTTAATTCCTATAGCTCCTTAATATGTCGATGTGAGAAATAGATGAAGAGCCTTTCGCTATGGTGCATACTGCACCTAATAGATCTCATGACTTCCGCTTCAATGGTCCTTTAATTCGAATCATCAGACAAGTGGGCAGACATGCAGACAGACATATACATACATTTACAAGGGGAACTCTTACCACGGTGCCATTTTGCAAAGGAATTTGAAAAAAATGAGAATAAAATGATTGGTGTTGAGCATATCGCTCATCCCCTTAACTTGGTTTAACGGAAACCTTTGGTCAATATAAAGCAAATGATAATACATCAGCACTCATTCAGAGGCATTCCCAAAATAAATAAATATTTTATAGCTTAAGCTTAACAACATGCATGCACTTGTTTCGTCCCTCTTCTCTCACATTACGTTCAGAGCGCCTCATCACATAGCATACGCATTTCAGTGCAACCTTGGCACTGATCTATGACACTCTTGGGAGTCACGTCTGATATTAGACGGTTGAAAATAGGAAATATGGCCGTAGCAGTTGAGATTTCTCAGCCCAAAGATCGCAAATATACCCGTGTTATCGGCTATATAAATGACTAATAGCACAAAATGATGCTAATTAGTTGCAAGGTATGCCGGAAGCGGCATCTGAGAAGTGCAGTGAAAATAAGAGTTTGGGGAGTGGAGGAGGGAATTACCAAAATGGTGGGAAGAGGCGTTGACGAACATAAATATCGCAAGCGGAAGTGAACAAGACAACCGTTGAAGGGCCGATAAAGGAGAGGGTAACAAAACTCGAATTTTGAGGGATGTCCGTATGAGCGAGTCGTGAAATCAATAAAGTGCCACTGGGTGCTCTTGTCGAGTGCATCGATCGTGCACCCTAGGAACCTATTAGCCACAAGAACGGCCGTCTGTGAATCACACTTCAAGAACTGACCGATAAAAGCCCTTCGACGTATATTGATGCATGTTGTTCGTGGTACAAATTGATTAGTGAGTGAGCGCTTCTTCCTGCAATATTTCAGCAATTCTACTCGTTAAGGTTGCATGTAACGAATGACTATTGCACAGTTGAATTTATCGATGAACATTGTGCATTCGTATAGTTCAATTGGCTCATTGGCTCAATTTCATATAATATCTGGCAGCTTTCAAGAGAAAAAAAAGAACGTAATAAGCTAAATAAGAAATATGAAAACGCCTCAAAAATTATTCCATTATGGCGGAAATATTTATTTGACTTATTTCAGACAAGAAGATACAAAGGCAGATGTGGTTTCATCGATTCTCGTATCGATGCAGCTGCCAACCATGCCCACATATGGCTATTGTGACCAGTGTATGGAACACCTGGTGGTCAGCACTCTGGCGATCACATGGGTAATCATCAGCTGGGGGTCGAACCGGGTTCTCTCCGATTATCAGGCGAAGGCTCTACAGCTGAGCTACTGATCTCCTATTTAAGACAAATTTTACACTTAGATGAATAACGCTATCGATCGCATACCTTTTCCAAGAAATGAAGAAAATTAGCAGTTTATTTATTGAAGTATATCTACGAAAATTTATTATTTGCTTTTTTATTTAAAAATTTGCAATTTTTTCTTCGCAAGAGAGCTATCAATTGCTATAGAAAATGATGTGAATATATTAGGAATACCTTAGAAGGCAGCATGAAAAATGAGTTTGGGTGCAGCAGACAACATGCGAAGTGTCACGAAAAGAGCAGAGGAAACACAGCATCGTATAGGCATCACACTGCTCACATTTGCAGTCAGACATCACATTTCAAAATCACTTCCGCTCCACCTCGATTTCCCATGGCAACCACCTCCATCATCGCATTCATATTCGCAGCTATTGTTCTAGTATAATATTTATTGCAAACATGCATGCAATTTCTAAAAACCCCTCAGACATACTCAATCATTTACGGCCAATTCTTGCAGATGTGCTGAGATGGCACTTCTGAAAAATCGAAAATCCCCTTTCTTTGAGTAGGCTACTCACGAAGCTTTTTGGTGATATGCGATGTGCCTTCGATAGGCTAAAAGCTTGAGGAAATTTCCGCTTAACTCGATCGGAAAATATATATCCTTTCTAGGGTCAAAACTAGCATAAGCATACGGGCATGGTGTTACGTAAAGGATGGGGGGGGGGGGGGGAATTCCTAGATGATCGCGCGAATGAATCTACGTAAGACCTATAAATTACTTGACGGATACGAATGACATTCACTAATTAAGCAGATCCACCAAATCATATAAGGCGGAGGAAATCGACAACGAATTCCCCTAGGGCACTCACTCAAGTATTCTCAATTAACAACGCTAACTGTGTGCATGTTCTTCATTAGATCGATGTTCATTGTGAGTGCACTTCATTCGTGACACAAAAAGTGCACTTGCCATTTTTTTGATTACAAGTCTACCTATTGCACATCCTACCCACCTCAACTCCATGTTTGGTTAGCTCAACTGATGTGAACACTCTATGACAAATGTGATGACCTTTTTGAAGTGAATTGAATTATTCTGAACTGTGAACTGGTTACAATGTCTCTTGTTTGTTTATGGCTCTGGTTTAGTATAATATCGCATACTATTTGCTTGTTTGCATATAGCTGACTTCGATGGAAGTGATCTGCATCGAACGGTGAAAAAATTACCTCTGAAACACCTGTCAAATCTTTTCACGCATTACTCTTGATACAATTAGCGGGACGTCTACATGGTCCCACTGTCAGAATTACTGCAATGTTCACTGTTTGACCGGTGGAGTATACCTTGCTCCTACCTATGAATTTTGAAGCGCTGCACAGAACCAATCACCTGATATTGCTAGATTTCTACCTCATTCTGTGAAATTGCGATACGAACTCTTCTACAAATTGCAGGAAAGGAGATGGGACGATGGAGAAGGGAATGGGGGGAGGGGGGGGGGGGGGNATGCTGAGAACATTGAGGCTATTTTATTGAGTGCATTAAATTCACACATGAGAATCACACAATAAACGCCGCCCAAGGGATGTGGCAACTGAATTCAACCTCAATTTCCGGTGTAATTCCATTGCAAAATGCTGAATATCGAAATGACATATTCAGCATTCTGTCGAGATTCACAAATCGATCATATTGGCGATCGATTAGCAAATTTTTGGAGACAACGAAGAATGACTAATTGCCACTAATACATAAAATTTTAAAAAATCAGCCGATGTTGTACGATGTAAAGGAATGCCTATTTGATGTGTTGATGATGAATCACAATAAGAACACTACAGCTAATGGCGAGCTAAGAAATACAGTTTTATACATCTCTTCGGATTTTAAGATCAGCATACAATTCCAGTGGTGCTTTCACAATAGTGTAGCATAAGATTTGTGGAGAAAACAAGCTGCTAATGAAAAAAAAATGCATCCTTGACAATAACTGCGATCATTAAAGATTTCTGGAAGAAGTAAATCCTATTGACTTGATCGATGACGATATCGAAATCCGGAGCGAATCTGAATTCACAAAACCCGAATCCCAACGGATCTTGCTGTCATTCATCGCAGCGACGAAAAAGATACCGAAGATGATGAGAATTTACAAATCCAAACGCTTCAAACTTTTCAGGATATATCATTAAGGAACACCGGATAAACAAGTGCTCGGGTAGGAAATTGGCGATGACCGGTATGTGTGGGACAAGTGAACGTCAATACAGGATCCTAACCCAAACAATGAATAATCTCTAAAAGTGATCGAGGCAGATCGCCAATTGCTCATTACAGGAAATCGGACCAAGAATGACGACGTAATAAAGCAACTTCCTTGAGCAACCACATTCGCTTGCGTGGATGATGTATTCATTTCGTTTCACATCAAATTCATAAGCAGAAATTAAAGCAGCATGATGACATGTAAACGGATTGCAGTCAACTATACATTGCTCATCACCTTCAGAAAAAATATATATTTATTGCAGTAAAACATGTAACGCTATTATAGAATAGAGCGCAGTGCTAAGAAATGTCGCAGAAACTGACTCTTTGACACCGACTGAGAATTGAACAATACACTTATATACACAGCTAAAATGATAAAAAGTGAAATCCAATAGAGGTAAGGCAGTAGGCGAGAAAATTGCCAAAAACTAGTCATTCCGGGCTGGAAATTTGCCTTTTGTAAGAAGAATCGACATTCATTCAGTGCCTTGCCATGCAATTTCTGCACTAAAATTCCAGCTAATTTCCTCAATACGAAATTGCTTTCGGCCATAACAATTCCAAACGATTAGCTCTCTATGAAGGCACTCTCGCTAGATCCCACAACGGATATTCCAGCTTGCTGCCTTGTACAATTGTTGCCGTTGCCTCTTTATAAATGCACACCGAAATAATGCACTTTTTTTGATGCGATCAAACGCGAACACCGCGCGAATAAGATCGATGGCACTTAGTCGTTCGATGGTTTGTCGGTCTCGAGATCCATATTGGCGATGTTCGTCTTCTGCTTTTCCTTCAGCATTGCTAGAGGGATCGAACCGCTCTTCTTCGCTCGCAGACCGTTGCCGAACAGTTTCTGCGTGCACGGTGACATGAGTGCGTCACTCGGCGACGATACCTCAAAAAAGTTCGGACCAATCATCTCCCTACACAAATGCTTTACCACTTCTTTCGCGAAATAATAAGCTGTATTCATGCCCGCTACCGAATTCATGCTCCTCCGACTTGAATACATTACGCAGGCCAAATATGGTGCCGTGACTTTTCTTCCTCCAATACATGGTAAAACCCGGCCATGTGCCTTCAAAAAGCCGAAATCAAGTAATTCAAGCCGACTTTCAGCGAATAAAATCACACTCTTCACAGTTCATATGTAATTTTCATAATTCCCACTCATAAAATTCAGCGGAAATTTCGCACCACTTTTCGCAAGAAGGATCGAAAACTGTGAAAATTGTTCACTTTGGATCTCGTTACATCGGTTTTATGGTGCCCCTTATGCGAAATTGGTGACACGTCAAATCTGAAATTCGCGCGTTTATGAGTCTCCAGACTTGCAACGCTCGAAGTCTGCGAAAGCGTAAACAGTTTACGCCTCTCTGGAAATTTAAACGGCATTTGCTGCGAAAAAACATTCGTACTGAGTAGCAGACCTCGCTAGATATTACTGAAAAAAGCAAACCCTCTTTCCTTTGTAAGGCTCTGTTCGAATAAGCTTATTTACGATCTCACATATTGATAGATCTGTCCTCTCTGCCTGCAGCAGGCCTTTGATTTGAATTGTAACAGGCGAACATGGCATACTGCTGAAAACTTCAGAGTCATTGCTATAGTAGCCTCAAGAGTAGACTAAATTAATTTGAAGCCACTTCTGCCACGCTCACGGACGGAACAAGGACCAGTCCATAAAACATTCAAGACCACTTGGAAATACCTCCACTAATGGCATCGTCCACTGACAATACGTCCACCAACAGAAGCCTAGCCAATTATTTCATTTATTGCCCCCGAGGACAAAGTGTTTCCTAGTTAGGACCAATAAGTTAGGAATGGGAGGAGGGAGTATGCATGCTTCTAAGCTATATGCGACAACGTGTCACACTAAATAGCGCTCCAGCGGTAACTCATTGGGAGGATTGAGTTTTTGCAATCGCTACGGCTCTTTTGTTTCTGCGTCGCGTTGCAACGGCTGTCGCGCTGAAAAAAAAAAAAACACGACGTCAATAACGATATTCTCTCCTTTCAGTGGTCATCCTCTCATGAAAGTCGTAGAAAACGTGAGTGGAATTGCGCCGAAGTGATAAACTGATAAACGAACTGATCACTTGTTAATTGCCTTTGTTACGAATTGCATACCACCCAAATTTGCGACCATCCAGGAAATTTGCATGAACGGATCGAAGCGTCCAACTCGCCGACGAATAAGGCGAAATTAGCGCTATTATTTAAACGTGAGCATAAGAAAAAAGATGTCGATGGGGCGCAATCAACGCGCAGTAATATAAAAGCGCAGCAGTGAAGACACTGCCTCGAAAAATGTCCTCTTCGATAAGTGCAAAATGCAAGTGATCGAAATAATTTCTGAGAGAAACAAAATGGGATGAGAGTATATAGGATCAACGAGGAAGAAAGGAAGTGAGGTGAGAAGAAGGCACCATATATCTGACGATATGTTGTACAACCTAGAACACAACATTTCATCCAAGTTTATAATCCTTTCAGAAGCCTTTTTTTTACGACAAACACATTTGCGTTTCGAAAGGTGCAACTGAAGATGAATGAAATAAATGCATCGGCAAAAATCCCGTAGAATTGAGCCGAACAAGGAGGTGAGACTCCGAATGGAATCATGGCTGCAAACATGCCGAATCCCATCATCACCGCCTTTCGTGTCAAGTAACAAATGCAGACCTAACGGAGCTTTGAACAACTGCAGAAGGGATTAAGAAAAAAAAAAAAGACAACTCATCGATGTATGCGCATAACAAAAACCATCAATTTATAACCGCGGTATACACAGCGCTATTGTCTATGCCTATGATGAGTGATCACAATACGCCGCATATTTAACGACCTCGGAACGTTTCCTTTGGGATGAGCTAAAGGCAGACATGCCTCTAGAAGAACTAACCGCAACCAATCAGGGATGTGTGCACAACAATATTGCGCTGTTGAATCTTTCCACAGCGCATTCAACGGGGCATTTTTCATGGATGCCAATATATACGAATATATACAAGCCGAATATAGCATCCTAAAGAATTGCTATTTTTTGTTATAGGTACTCACCGGTAATGTGACATCTGGCATAGCCTGTGTTCTTCTAACACGAGAAATTGGTTAGCCCAATTCGACCCTAATGGGTTGACGTTTGAAAATTGGAAAAACTCAATGAAAATAACTCAAAATGATAAGCGCAATTATTCGGCGCTCCCAACTCCTTTCCTCTAAGCAAGTTATCCCATCCAACAAAACATGCACATACGGTCACTTACCTGGAACTCTTTGCGACTCTGACGTGCACGAACGATTGCAGGTGTGGATGAAGGTTGCTGAAGAAAAAAAGAATATATATATATATATATGTATATA
>JAARMF010002045.1:11345-26277 GCA_022844705.1 Toxascaris leonina
TTTCCACTTTATGCAGGCTTGTCCTCTTTCAACACTAATTTATTTGGGCAGTCCATGAGCTGAAACGCTCAATTGCAATGAGGCGCAGCCTAGATGGCAGAAGGCATTTAATTAGGCACTATCCACGAGTGATCACGATTTTCCAGTTTTCTAGGATATTTCTAGCAGCGTTTGCAGGCCCTGACATTTCAGAGCTGCGTTGAGGATGACTTGATGATGGTATACTCTAGTCTTGTGTGTATCTTCAACTTCCTATCCTTTCTTATATGCAGCAAAAACGACGTTTAAGCATGACTCTTGTGTATAAACCTGAAAGAATCTTCGGATAGGCGCCGCTCCGTATGTACGTATGTGACGCCTTTCCGACATTCGGCATCTCTCGAAGTTAATAATGAACATTAATAATGAAAGTGAAGAAATTTCGTCATATGTATTTTGCCTCAAGCATTCGTTCATATTTTTCTGCACTGTTCTGTCGAAATTCTCAAACTTTTCAGCAAAAACACTCACACGAGTAACAAATGCCAGTCACGTTGTCGCGTTTATATCTTGTTCACTTCAAGCGTACAACAGTCACTCAAACTTTTTTTTTTTGAGACCAACGGAATGAAAATCGCCTTCATCTGCAAGCTCAATCTTGATAGCTCAGTCTGCCTTTAGCGAAATCACTAGGTTGCCGCACGAAGCCACTTTGGCTCGAATCTATAGCTTTCTCTTTTACAATCCTGTACCTTGTTTATTACTCTCGGTAGTGGCTATACGAAACCGCCTTTCCATCGAAATTTGGTCCTCATAATCTGCACAATAAAATGATTTCCTTTCGCGGATTTTCGGCGCTAAGATTCATCATATTCCATACAGTATCGTTGCTTGAAGCCACCACAATATTACGCGTTCAAAAATTTTCAAATCAACGGTGCGATGCCGCTAAAAACCGAATTCCTTGATTTGGGGTTTGACAGTTGATTGCTTTGGAATGGAAATTCGTTCTCACCTTATAACTTTAGAACTCGATGATCAGCGTGCTGTCCTTGCTTTGGTAGACATTCCTGGTAAACAGCATTGTGCACGATATTCGTCTATTTTGGTAAGACAACCTTGAAATTCGTCCTCGGAACTTATTATTTTGCGTTGTTTCGGTGTGCTTTTGAACAATTTAGCTGAACGACCACTACGTATTTTGTGTCATCCTTCTGTGTTTATCCTTCTCGCAAGGCAACGATTATTTGGACTCACTACCATCTTTCATTTTGTGGGATATGCAGAAGGAAGGAAATAAATTTGCCGAAGCGAGTGACCTTGGCAAACTCCTCCGCGTAATGAAAGGGTCCAAGCGAATCTGTTTGCCTTCTTAAGCGTTATTGACCCTCAAAGAAAGTTCCGCAAATCTCTATATTTTGGTCGAGTCTAAATGTTTAGTGAATATGAGCGAGCGATCATACAGAAGTTTATCTCAATGCCCCGTCATTTCAAACCTTCGAATAGGGGCATTGCTCCACTTTATCGGGTAAGAGCGATGTGTGAAAGATTGCAAGCCTAGTTGGCTACTTCGGCCCATGCTCTTTCATAATCCACCTCAACGAATTTTTCTTGTCATCTTGTCAGGCAGTCAGTTGTTCAAAAAAAAACTGTAAAGCGCATCAGTCCTATGGGTTCAGCAGCAGACTTCCCATTTGCTGTCGCCTTTCAGTCGTTTGAGTTCCCCTTTCACATTGAATTGGACTTAATCACTTCGGTCTTCCTTTTCGTCGTGCTAATATTTCGGGCAGTCACCCTGAGCGAAGATTAAAAATTCGTCAGAAAATACGACCCTTCGTCGTACTCACTTCTATGGCAATAGCTTAATGGGCATTAGCTGACTGCATATTCACTCAGAACTTCAAAAGCATTTCTTTTCATCTGAAAAGCAGCCTATTGTAATTTGATGGCTAACAGACTTTTATAGACAACAAATGAGGCATACATAGGAAGGAAATATAATTGTTGTTGTAGAGTTGCGTTTTCTTGAGAAACGAACGAAAAAGATGTAAACAGTAAGCACATAAGAATGCACAGCGCGCGATTCAGGCCAATCATTCGATTCATAACTGACACATTTCCAACGCCGATTTTTCGCAACCGAAAAATCACTTATGATGATCTGAGTTTTCATCTTGTCTTAAATCTTTCACTCAGTGGCAATATGGTCTGGAGTGTTAGCATTATTATATGCGCTATGTGGTAGATTGAGTTGTGCTGGTTGCGCACTGCTAAACAACTTCAATATAAGACTACTGTAAATATTCATCAGCGCCCTATTTCGACTTGAAACGTTTAGTCAATCATCAATTGATTAAATATATTTAACGACCTAATGACCTACCAAGCGGTAATCAAATAAGCAAATGACTTCGGTAGAGAGTTTCATTTCGGTTTCACCCAATATTGTTCAATGTTATTGCTTTGTGCGATGATGTGTAAGATGGTAAACGATACGTGGTAGAGTCACGGATGAGATGAGAAACTGAGGCATAAAGGGATGAAGTTTTCAAACGACGAGCATCTTAGTGGCATTACGTAAAGTGACAACCAACGAATTACAAGACGAGGTCAGTGGACTGGAGTTAGGTGTAAGGAAGTAAGCAATGATTTATGAAGTAAAGTATGAGTTGGTGAGTGGTTGGTTGAGATGGTGCGAAATACGGTGAGGAAGGGGGCGGTGGTAGGATTCGGTGTGAGGTATGAAGGCCGTCTCGTTGGAGAGGCCGCCGTATTATACTGTCAACTGATTGCAGTCGTTATTCTCATAGAAGAGGTGCGATTATGGAGGAGTTCCTGCTCAATGCTATCATCTATAATACTTTATATGGAGATGATGATCAATGTGCTTGTCTGCTATTCATACTGCATCTTGCAAGCCAATCATATATGAGCGCATTCCCAACGACACGACCTCTTCTGCAATGAATTCGTCTGCGTCTGCTATAATTTTCCTGTGCTCCTTAAAGTGCACCTAAATATCGTCTGAGGGGCCATTAAGGCGTCAAATTGAAACTCTTCTCTTCCGGTGACAAATTTTTCGTGTCTTGTTCGTATTGATCGTTCCCTGGCTCGCTATTCTCTATTGCTGAGAAATAAAAGGACGAGAAAGTTTGAAAGTCGATTTCGCCACTCAAGAAAAAGTGATGCGGTAAATATCTGCATTGTTTAGTTGAATGACAGTGCTTGCATTCCTACTCACAGGTAGATTTCAGATAGCGCATGTGGTGCTACACTTCTTTTTGTACAATTGTTCTCGTCATGGTCCGTAGTAGTTAAAGCTAATTGGTTATGGAAATGGATATATGCATCACTCAACAGTCAAATATTCTACATCTGTGTCCCCCCTCCCCCTTTGCACTCCTTTTACGGATTCCTGGGAAGTGTGGTCATATTCTGAAGCGTCTGGAGGATTTCATGTTAATTCCAGATAAACAGTGCAGATGAAATGTGTTATTGGTATAACACAATAGACTTTTATCAGTAAAAGTTTCTATCGGTTGGAGAATAGGAAGCTAATCCCCTCCTCTCTCTGTTCCCTCCTCCTCTCCACTTCCTCTTCAACTGTAAATCAATGGAATGGAATCTCCTTATATTAGATTAGCTTTCTCGTTTGCTCGAAATTTGATGAGAGTGTGGTGACGTCTCGAATGTATGACATTTCTTTAATAAAACAACTCGTACTTCAAGAGGTGAAACAATGAATGACTAGATGTCCTGTTCAAAAAACATAGTACATATTTTTGTAAATACAATCCGTATCCAATTCAATCGATTAAGCCAGCCGGACTAAGGGAGCGTGCATTCAACGATTAGCGATCTCATTCTTAACTGTCAGTCGGCTTTTGTGATGAGTAGTTACGCAGGTGCATCGTTTCGTTACACTTGCATTCATCGAATTTACGAGATTTTCAGCTTTCTCTACTTCCTTCAAGCAAAAAACAACTGCTTTCATCTTATTTCAAAGGAACTTCTAAATTGCCCAATGTAATTAGTTGATTGCACATTGCGACATTATCGTGACAATTGAGTCTAATATTGCAAATACACCAACGTCCACAACTCGTGCAATTGCAGACTCGCAATTGTGCGACTCAATCACAGACAATGAACGTCTCCTAGCGAACGATCGCTTCGCTTCGACAGCATTTCGTAATGGCGGATCGACTTCCGAAACAACCAACGATAATTTTTTCCCTCCTCATCATCTATTTCGCTAAAAATGTAATTGCAACCGATCAGAACAACACTTGCGAAACAGCGAAACCATGCTCACCGGGACTTTTACTTCCGGTGTGGCATCCGCAGGTAATTTTGACATTATAAGAATAGCGCATACTACAATACACGAAAATCTCAAAGGAGAGAACGACTCTTCTTGAGATAAACATTTGAAGGAATCAAGTCTGAGTTCCCAATTTTATCGCAAATTTCCACAAGCAACTTGCTCTTTCTTCAACAGTAATATTTCCTTGGTTATTTGGCTCATAAAAGGCATTGTTGAGGCATCGCTGCCATCCAGCAGGATCGTATTTAAAGAGATATCACGTGTTCCGATGTTCTTCCCATGTTCGTATGTGCAAAGAGGTTCGTGACTTCAAAAAAGAAATGAAATAGCAGCCATGAGGGTGATTAAGATAGTAGGTCGCTTGTAACCTGAACAATCACGCATAAAACTGGTTTCAGAAAATTCTCTTAATAAGTGGGGCTATATACTGCGGCATCCACTCAAATATGATGGTAGTGGCAAAGATAAAAGCTGCGAGAGCTTTTAATATGCGATTGTTAGGTGACTGGAGAGCATCATTCAGTGGCATTAAGATTCGCCTACGTTTCAGAAGCATTCTAAATCATGCAACAATTATTTGCCTGAAAGTGCTAAAGCTTCCGTTTTCTTTAAGCATTTCTAAGAACGAGTCTCGACGATTGCGCTTTTATTATCTTGCGCCGAATCTTTATTTAAGGAAGGTGTGGGAGTCGTGACAATTATATTCCGAGCAGCAGTCTATCTTCTGGCGATGCTTTACATGTTTTTCGGAGTGTCGATTGTGGCTGATCGTTTTATGGCTGCGATCGAAGTGATAACCTCACAAGAAAGAGAATTGAAGCTGAGGAAGATCACCGGTGAACCATATACGATACTAATTCGTGTATGGAATGAAACAGTCAGCAATCTTACCTTGATGGCTCTAGGTATTGTTTATTGATGATCGTTGCCTAATGCTACTTGGAGCCATAGAGAATTTCTTTAAGAATGACATAGAGAATTTAACCAAAGAATCACAGAGAACATCTCTAAGCTTTGTGGCTTTTCACCTTTGTAAGCTATTGACAAAGTACTAGAATGTCCTGCTTATCTAGCGCAATTTTTTGAAAATTTTTTAACTCATACTGTTCATCATAAGCCGTCATATTGAGTAATATCTGAGGACCACAAATATTGCAGTTTCCTTCAATCTAAAGCTTCATTTTGCAGTTCTGAGGGTCTGGTTCTAAAACAAAGCATCAGAAAACAAAGAAGCTCACTTAAAAATGCATCACATTCGTGCAGCAAAAAAAAAAAATCTCTCGGTATTTTTTATCCGACTGCTGACTTCATTGAAATGTTGTGCAGCTTTTTTTGCGGCACACATGATTTGGATGATTTGATAGAGTGATATGTGGAGGAAGCAAACACCAGCGTAAGAGCGCTATTGCTTTGGAAAGAAAGTCTTCGGGGAGTAGAAAAGAGTCTCATTTTAAAGCTTTTTGCAGCTATTCATATTGGAATGTCCCTAAAATTTTGACTTACTTTCAAACACACAAATTCTTTTTATTATACAATGAGCCAAACAGACAGAGTGGTCAAAGATGCCTATGAAGTTTTGACACACCCTAACATTTGGCTATTTTGTACATTTCCATTCTGATGTCTTTGACTGTCAATAATTGCCCAAAATGTGAGGAACATTCTCTCGACGTTCTTTTCCACGAGTTTCAACACAAGTTTTGCATCAAATAATTCACCAAGACCTTATGCAATATCATTTCGATTTTTGCAACTCTTAGGGTGAAGAATAATTGGTGATTGTCAATGCAATATGAACTTTGCATATTTCATAAAAATCAAGGGAAATGCCAAGAAGCATAATTGCAAATTACACCACGCATAAAAGGGGAAGATGACAATGACACAATTCGGTACACCGGATTTATAAGTGAGAAGGCTATTTGATGTTGAGGGAAGTGAAATTTTTAAGGAACACGAAGTACTGCAACTATAAATGAATATTTCAAAAAAAAAAATGTTTTTGTTCATTCGAAGCTTCATCAATTCTATTCATACTTTCATTTAGGAATACCTTGTGCCCGTATAACGATTTTTCACAATGCCAAACTGAGAGTCGAATAGTCTTTGCCCATTTATTTCTTGTCGACTTGAGGGGCTAAGTCTCTCTCATTAGAGAACACTGCGAAGTTTCATATTCGATTTCGGGGGTATGTTCTGCTTGAGCTGACCTGAAAGAAGAAGCTGCTGTTGAGTTATTTAAGGAGCAACTGTGCCTACTGCTATCTCTACGGGGACAAGGGGGACTGAACTTAAGCACGACTGCTGTAGGAAGGCACCTCTCAAGGGCGAGAAAGGATGAAGTGGAGGAGGGGGGTGGGAGACGAGGGAAAGGGAGGAAGGCCGAAGTGGGGGGTTTATAGCACACCATATTTCTTTTGCAATAAGACCTTTTCAATACAGCTCGCGCTCTGAAGAATTTTTCTCTGGATCAAGCGCTTCTGTCCTAAAGCGTTCCTGAAAGGTGGCTTTTCGGTCCCAAACTTTAGCAGTAGTGGTAAATGCAAATAATGCCTAACTGAAAAGAAACGACATGTATTAACAATTGGTGAGCTGAGCATTTAGTGCCTCGGAGAAGTAAAAGTGGACGCCGAAAGGCGCTAGAGTGGCTGATGAAGCAATCGTTCACGGAGCTCGATGTCGAGAGATTCCACTGACAGCACATCATTGAAGTGTTCGAGTTCGAGTTCTCAACCCCATCTTTTCAATTCCGACTGTCATGCCTCCGATGCCTCTTTGACGTTAGGGAAAAAAGTTCATAGTTATNATTCATAGGAATTTATTGAGATCCTTCGCTGATGCAGTACTTCTACCTAATGACGTGAAAGAATCACATCAAGGCTAGTCGACAAATAACAAAATCACTGATGATAAGTTCGTTCGACTGCCATAGCAGTTTCTATCTCTATATATGATGTTCAAGGATGGCTGACTGAAAACAATGTCGTTACAGGTTCGAGTGCTCCTGAGATATTGCTATCAATTATCGAGATATTCGGCAACAACTTTGAAGCAGGTACTACTCATTCATTGGTTAATACATAGACGTACGCTGATTCCGTCGACGTTAATTTACACAAAATACTCCAGCTAAGAGATACGACNNNTATTCAAGAACTTTTCAGCAGAGCTATATTCAAAGCATATGCACAGATAAATAATCGCAGGAATCAGTAGGCTGCCTTTCATTTCAGACTTTTGTTTTTAGAAATTTGTTCCTCGCAAATCCCGTTTCTTGATTTTGGGTTCGCTATTGAATAGGGACTAATATTTTTGCATCAAGATGCATGCCCACTGAAAAGGAATCATTTGTGGCGAAGTGAGGGTCCGTGATCTGCAGACGTTTCCTTTATCTGTATATGTACCGGCTCATTCTATGTTTTATTAGCGTAGAGTTGGTCGGTCGATAAATTCATTGCTTTGCGAAAGAAATTTAGCTGAATTAGATTTTATTCCGTTTGAATCTGTTGCTTACTCTCTTCACCAGTCGGACTGATCCTTTAGTCGACAGCATTTCCTGTTCCACTTCCCTCACCGTGCAACTACTTTTTTTTCCGATTTTTTCTTCCTTCCTTCCTGAGGTTCAATACAGGGAACCTAACCTCTCTTGGGACCTATCTCCTCTTCCCCATTCTCTCCTTCTTCCTGCTATCTCATTGCGGCAGCCTTGGTGAGGGCTACCTCGTTTACTGAATACACATTTCGACCAAAGTAGTAGGGATGGGCATAAAACGTTGGCCATATATAAGGTTACTTCTAAAGCCTAAAATGTTCAGAGTTTAAACGCAAGCTTATTGTTCATTTGTGACGTAGAGCATCGACGATTGATTTTCTACAGGTGAACAATTTTCTCAGGTGATCTCGGTCCAAGTACGATTGTTGGCTCTGCAGCATTTAATTTATTTGTTATTATCGGAATATGTATCTATGTAAGTTGTTGATTTTTGCCTAACCCATCATTGTCTTCGCATTTTTTTCTCCAGTATGATGAGACTCGCGATGAAAATCTGAACAAGTTTTGATTTGAACTATATAACAGTTCAGATTATGGCTTCAGCAGTTCAGCGAATTAGCACAGCTCGTTGATATACACTTTTCACACCTTACTTTTTGATCACGTCAAGTGGTATTGAGAAGGGGTAAGTGCTAAGCAACGAAAATGTTGAATGAGATGTGTAAAATTATTCAAGAAAATGGCCGATGCACCATATTAACTAGCATCCCCGAACTACGTTTAGGGGGTGAACTATTGTTACATGGGAGACTGAAGGACAAAATCAAATAGAGCAAAATTAGTACGATAAACCGAGACGTTTTTGGGGAATTCCACTGATTCAGCTAGGCATTTCATCAAACTAACAGTTATGCATAAACCATCGTTTCAGGCAGTTCCCTCCACAGAAAAACGGATGATTCAACACAACGGCGTGTTTTGGGTAACGGTTGCATGGTCGACATTCGCCTACATCTGGCTTTATCTTATTATTTCTGTATTCTCACCGGGTGTTATTCAGGCAAGTTTTTGCATGTTTCCATGTGTTCACTGTTTTCGATCTATATAATAAGCACACAACCAATATCCCCACCCATACATAAAAGTTGATTGCTTTGCAAATCTGTCGTTTTTTGTCGCTGCGGCATTGCCGCAAGCAACAACCAGCACTAATAACTGGGCGTGCGAGCTGATGTGTCGATTACGAAATCATCAACAGAACGCAGAAAGTGATAGCAAGTGCAACGACATAAAAAGCAACACAAGCCAAAAGTGAAGCGAAAACCAACAGCAGGTATATGTATTCGTAGGTGAAAACAATCTGCATATATCCAGAGAGATGCCACAAAAGATGGAAAATATTTGAAGTGTTTATCACTCGAAGCAACCCTTGAAAGTTATTGAGTGGGTAGTAATAAATCGCAATTCTTTGATTTCATTGAAAAGCCAACATGTGAACGGAGAATTTCACCACAGTCGTTGACATGTTCGACGGACGAATTGGAGAAAAGCGAGAGTGCAGTTGAGGATTTAATGCAAAGAACTTAGTCATGAATTCTTGCATATAATAGGCAATCCACTCTGTCAACATACGAAATGCCATAAACCTTGCACTTATTCGAATACAGGGCATCCTTCAAGCAACGAACACCGACTTGTTGTTTGGCGGGCAGTTTTTGCATTTGCCAGGTGTATTGAACGAGTGATCACCTGAGCGATTTCGAATAAGAAGCTCACATAAACTAGGAGTTGGTGCATCGATGGACTGAAGAGGAGAATTGTGCTTTACTTCTGAGACGGAGTCACATATATGGGGCGTGATAACAGTGGAGTAAGCATATTCACAATTACTCGCATTAAAGAAGCGTATGTGCTTAGTCGCGGCGACAAAGCACATACCACTCTAATCTCTCCCCCCCCCATCCCGCTCCCCTCCAAACTCTTCTGCACCAATACTTCAGCTTCATCAAGCCTCTTCTAATTCAGTGATTATCGCACGTTCAATAATTCTGCTAGATTATATTTACTGAGGTAAGAGTAGCATTACGCCACAAAACTTTGATGAGACGAGCTAACAGGCATCAGCCGGGGAGAGGGAGAGGGACAGGGAGCACCTTCAGAAACTAACTATGTCTAATACTAGGTTTGGGAAGGTGTGTTCACATTTATCTTCTTCCCGCTAACAGTGATTTCGGCCTATCTAGCCGATCGGTATATGGACATATTCGGCCGGCGAGTACTGGCAGGAGCACGCACTTCGTTCTTGAGGCGTCCTGGATCTATGAAGGTCGAGCAGAAGGATGTCGAAGGCGGTATCTGTCGTCCTGAACATAGGTCATTGTTTTCGAAATAATTTGAAATATTTAGGCGATTCGATCACTCGCCTGCAGAGATCGATGGCTGCTTATGTTCTTCGGGCGGAGTTTTGAACGCTTTAAAGATTCAGGTTTTGCTCATAGGTTTCCACTTATTATCCTCACTTGCCGTTGATTTGTAGGAAGAGGACCTTCCTAGACATCCTAAGCTTCCCCTTCGTTCATTCGGTGAGCGAAACGCTGATCAAATGATTTCATTATGCCCAATATATTTTATCCATATACATAGAAACATTTTGGCGCTTCAGGTTTTCGTTGCTTCCACCTCAGCGGGATGCTGACGTGATCGCATTTGAAGAACATCGCAAAAAATACTTGGATATGTTCAAGAAGTTGAGAGCCGAAAATCCCGATACACCCGCAGAAGAACTGGAGAGGTTGGCGCTTGAGAGAGTTGTTTCTCAAGAGCGGAAGAGCCGAGCGTTCTATCGAATTCAGGTATATAGGCATATATCGTAGATCGATGCTTTTATCACCGAACCTATTGGATGCGAAAAAACAGCAACAAAAAACATATTATTGACAACAGCAAAGGAAATGTTGTTTCCTTCGGAAACATTTCGATTGTTAGAAAATGTCACAACACGAAAATATCATTAGTTCATAGTATGAAACTTCACTTCCGTATCTGTCATTTTAAGCCCTAACGATAACTATGTCTCTTTATAGACAATAAAATAATGGCCACAAATGGGAACCGAACCCATTGTCTGTCGCTTGTTGGGCGGACGTTTGAATCAATGCGTACGTTGTTCGCATTCGCAATCAAAATCAGCGAATGTCCATAAAAACTATACAATTGTCGGCTTCGAACGAGAGAACACTCAGCATTTTATCGATTCGCTTGAGTAGTAATTTGCATAGCGTACCACTCGTTAAGTGCTTTGAGTTGGATTTGTGTTGAGTGGGCAGGATTTGTGTGGCAAACTGTTGATTGCATTAAGGCAACGAGGAAATTAACTGGATCCGGTGATATTACGACGAAGAAAATGAAGAAGAAGGTCAGTAAGCTTACCACGCCACAAATTCCGAGAAAGCGAAAGCAAGAAGCCGTTGTGAGGTGTTTATTATTGTATATTCGTCATATAATCGCTGTTGAAAGCACTCTTGTTTAGCGAACTTGAGCGGATTTTTTGAGAAATTTGCCTTTCGTTACGGAGAACTAACATGCTCAAATGCAGTGATAGATACGAACAGTCATGGTTCCCCTTTTATGTTTTTTCTCGAATAAAATACATTACACAACAATCTTAAACAAAATCGGAAATGAGGAATTTTTCTCTCTTTATTGTAGAAATCTTTTGCAGCTGNAGAATGAGGAATTTTTTCTCTTTTTATTGTAGAAATCTTTTGCAGCTGTATATTTAGTAAAAGTGAGATGCTATTTGAGTTGGATACAACACTAATTTTGGATTCTGTTATGGATTCAGGCAACGAAATCAATCTGAAGAGGATTCAAAAAGATGGCCACATTGACGTACCGTGTAAAAAAATTTGTCACTGAACTGTGCTCTTCCATGCGCTTTGACTGATTCCCATTTGCAAACGAGCATAGCGGTAAAAAAGTATCTACTCATTGGTGCAAGTCTATTAGTTATTCCCATAGTTTCAGCTCGGAAACCACTGTAGCTACATTTGCAAAATATGTTGATTGACTCTCTATGCCCTAGTTGACTAAGATTCACCAATTTCCGGACATGTGAAGAACATATAAACGAATGGAAAGCGTTATATGCATGACGTTCGTTGTGCTTCGGCGAGGTCTCAAAAACAAACAAGAAAGAACTATTTCTTGTGGAAGTTTTATAGGATAATTGATTCAATTCAAGCTTGAACGCATCATTTAGCGTACTCAACATTTTCTTTATTAATGAAGCCAGTTGTCACCATGAATGATGTTAAGCAGCCTGTCTCATTGGACTTTCTCGCATTATTCTGCCATTTCTTTCCTAATCGATTATCAGCTATTCAGCCTGATTCGTTCTGAACATTTATTTGGTTGTTTAATTGTGAATTTCGCTAGTTTATTTAACGTTTTCCTGTGCAAGTTGAAAGGAATTTTGCAGTTTTGATCCAGCGTGTTACGTGTGTTTGGAAAATGCCGGTACGGTAACGGTGAGAGTGAAATGTGAGACAGAAGGACTCGATGGGCCGATTGTCGTCACAGTTCGCTATCGAACGATTGCGGACACCGCACAAGAAAACAGTGATTTCATCCCCACTGAAGGCACTCTGAAATTCGAGAAAGGTCAAAAATGGTACGCACGTATGAGTCTTTCTTCATTAGAGGGTGCATATCGCCTTTACTTGATCTGCCTCCTCTTGAGGTGGCTGCAACGCTTTCGAGACGGACTTGTTAATAACACCGTCATCCGAGGGGAAAGCCATCAACCAATATGGAATGACTGGCTGGCATTCGTCTGCGAAACGTAATTTCCGCTTTAAGAAAAGCTCGACCACATCAGCGATAATTAAACGGAGCCCACAACCCCAAAAAGTAGAATAAAAAACAGATGGAGGTCGGAATATGCGTAAATATGAATCGTTATTCGAAATGTTTCATGAACACTCATCAGATACCCTTTATCAAACGTCATCCTATTTCAGCTGTTCATGACCGTTTTAAGGTAACGAATTTACAAAGTGCACCATCCAACTAGAAGAGACTCACTTATGCACTTTGATATTCAGCCATTTTTTGGAAATTATCACCGAATTATTCGTCCGAATATTTTATTCTCAAAAAACACTTCCAATAAATTCAGGCAAGATATCACAATTGGTATTGTCGACAACGATGTTTACGAGGAAGACGAACAGTTCATGGTTCGCTTATCTCAAGTGCGAGCTTATCGAGAGGGTATGTCAGGATATGATAGTTATGTCAGTCTGATGCAGTTGCGGTTTGCTGCAGAAACGAGTTGTTCTACAGGAAAAAGCCTATGAAGATTTAAACGGCATTTGTTTTTATTAGTTTCGAGAGGTGCGAGGAAAGTGGATGCGATTAAAAGTTTTGTGCGATATGAGAAAATTAATTAAATGGATGATCCTTTTTATTATGGATGACGCCACAAATAGGTAAGCGGGCAAATTATTCACGACGACGAGGAAAATAAGATGATCGAATGCTGGCTGTTTTGTAACTTCATTAATAACAGTCACAGCGTTGCTTCAGTAGCTACCACCCCTAACGGCATTTGTACAACCAGATGAAAACTTGAAACTCAGTGGATCAAGAAGCCCTCAGTGTCATGCGAATTAACGTTTGAATGAATTTTATGAATAGAATCAGTATCAGCAGCATTCCCGAGGTCTGAGTAGAAGCAGGCAATGTATTATCCTCGGTCAATATAGGATATAAAGTTTCGCAGAGTTCTAAGTGACTGTTGAGGTTAATGTTTCATTTAAGGAGCCGTATTCATATGCTGAGAAATGATAACTGCTAGCGAGTTGTTCCTTGAGATTTACGGAAGTTAGGTTGTGATATCTTTTTAGACACCCTAGGTGACGAAGATACGCTGTTTTGAAGCTAGAGTGTTGACCACTTTTGGAAATGTTCTTCCCTACAATGCTCCTCAATAACGATGGTGCAGCATTGGTAACTGGGGAATAGCAGAAGGGGAACACCTGTAGTGCCATAGCTATAAAACACTCAAGAGTACTACGATAAGAAATGAGATTTCATCAAAGAAAACGATTTCTGAAGCAAACGCCATGGAGAGAGGTACGTGTGCCATTAGAGGAGATAACCGCAAAGCGGCTATAAAGCACGGCTTATAATTGTTTTGTACACTTTTTCATTAGAAATGACCGAAGAGATGCATTTCAGTTGAACTGTGAAGTGTGTGTTTGCAGAGTCACCAAAATAAACTTATAGGTGAAGAAGGCAAACCAGTGCCAGCAAGACTTGGATGCGCTTCCACAGCGACTGTGCTTATTGTTGACGATGACCATGCAGGCGCATTCGGCTTCACCTCTGAGAAATTCAAAGTTGCTGAAAGCAAAGGAATTTTTATCGCTGAAGTAAGCGCCGTTTTTTTTTTGCATTGCTGAACAGAGTCGGGACAGCGAAAGAAACATCGTTAACATCGCCTACTGCTCAAATAATCTTCTCCGGCTGTGCACAATCGAGTTTTCACTTCAGTGAACAGCAGCACGACTGGCGAGGTGAAGCATAGTCGAATGTGACGCACTTCTGAAAACTTCAGTCGGTCAAAAGAGGAAAATTGTCGAATTATTGTGAAAATATTACATTCAGTGATAAATATGAAACCGTCGTTAGTATTACTTTCAAAGAAAATGCCTTTTAAAAAGCCAGTAGACTTCAACTGTTCGTAAGGACGCTTTCAATAAGCGACGTTACATTCACCCTAAAAGTTGTTTTTGGAATGTTGTCTGATGCTAGTGAAGTTGACTATGGTGCTCGCCTTCCTCTAGACTAATACTTAAAAATGTGGCAAAGAAGGACTATTGACATTTGAGATGGTGACGCAAACTTGATTCAGTCGTAAAGTTAAGGAATTTTGCTGGTGAGTTCCTTCTTTGCGGAACAAGGGGAACAAAAGCGTCTTCAACACAAAGTGGTCGAAACTGATTGTTTTTGGCACAGCCTTATATTTGCGTGGTTCTACTGGTGTCAGATTTGAAATTCATGGGCAAAATGCAGTTTTCTCTTGTGTCAAGTTCACCATGTTGAGTTAGAGGGGAGGGGGGGGGGGG
>JAARMF010002046.1:0-19814 GCA_022844705.1 Toxascaris leonina
TGAAAAAAAGGTGCAACCGATTATTATGGTGCCCATTCCGCTAGCATACGAGTAGCCTGCAGAAGGTAGGTAAGAAAAACAAATTGTGCTTTTGTGTGTCGCTACACTTCACAAGTGCCAGTGCAGCACGGTCGATCTATCGGCCACATTGCCTATGAAATATTGAAGACAGAAATCGCGTAACTAATTCGCCGCAACTGGATCGCAAAATGAGGCGGCTAGCGGCCTCTAGCAACAAGTGAGCAAACCACCGTCGCGCTACACGCAAGCGGTGTTTGCCGATATGTGGCGACGAAGAAGCATCCTAATTCTATGGCATTTGACACTTAATAGTTTTATGCAGTGCAGAGTCGGGCATATGATAACGTCTTGAACACTCAGTTATCCCACTTGTTCAGTCGCTTATACTCTGTTTATCTCTTCGCCTTCATTTTTTATTTGTTTTTACGCACGTATTTGGCAGACAAATCATCCAAAATTTGTGAAGGCATAAGCCTTCAACATGTTTTCATAAGAATGCCATCCGAACTCAGTGGAGACACTCGTAATGCTCGGGCATCCGCTTGAGTTTGGTGAATATGAATGTACGTCAAAGATGAATGGCGAACGTTTAGCAAAGCTTGCATGGCAATATGCCCAAACTTTGCACATCCATAAAGCTAGTAGTAGGATGCACCAAAAGTATCCATAGTCGCATATTTCTAAGTACTTTTAAACAGCGAAACTTTGTCACATTTTAAAATGATTTCCATAACTTGATGCATTTTTATCACCGAATCTTCCAATTTGTTAAGCCGTTAGCATATACAAAAGTAGTCGCCATATACAAACGCGAACAAAACATGAGCCATTCTGGGTACTTTTGGAGCACCCCGTATGTGAGATCCTAGTTTTGCAACAGACCATTAGTGGAAGTGGTCAAATACTTATGAGGTCGTTCTTTTAGCGTGATATGTTATGGTCTCACCAGAGCAATAGCAAACACTGTATCTTCTTTCGCAACTGATAGTCCGATGACCCGATGAGTTTGTAGAAACGGTCATGCCTTTCAACTCCCATCCACAGTGTTCTACTGGAGTGCCGCTTACTGCTATTTCATAACTACACAAATATAGGAATCACCGTTTCGGTGACGTTCTTTTTTAGCGTTTTATTCTTTTTAAACATTTTGTTATAGTTCGAAACGAGAGTTCGATTCAATCCGTCCCTCGCGGTGCTGGAGTCGGATGTATTCGGCTTCATAGATGATCCACGACAGGAGCTATCGGCGTGCGAAAAGATCGGTAGCGGCGACGAGTTGAGCGTATGGTTGAAACGAGGCGACGTTGCCAGTTGTACTCCTTTTGTTCTTGCGTCGGTGAATGAACCTGTAAGTTGCAAACTCTCTCAAATAGAGTCTCACTTATCGCGAGTTGATGCATGTGATAGAAGGTAGTTGGAAGTTGTGAGAAGCAGTCGGAAACTTGTAACAGCACTCCAAGACTGTCTTTCTTTGCTTTTATTTCCGATCCCCATCTGTGCAAAATATATTTCGCGCAGTAACTTATTCCATGGGTGATATAGGTGAGAACACATAGGTGGCAAAAGAGTGCCTGTTGTGGCTGTCAGTAAAGAACAGAAACAATTGTGTCTGCTCCCGACGTCTAATATAAATGAAAGTGAAGCAAACTGTGTCGTGGGCGAAAATTTCCTGCGCATAGAGCAGTTAGGCGGTACATGTGTAGCAATGTTTCATGACAAAGCCGTGGCGACCTGGAAATTCTTTCCGTGTTTGTTTGCTTGATGCAGTGATGGAGCTACATAAGAGTTTTATGGCTGCTCATTTGTTTGTTTTACTCCGCTGATGGTATTTGGGAGCTAATATTGATACAGCTGAACTTATTTTATCGGTTCCTTCTCCTTGATCCTTTCGAAGATTTGATCTTCAGCATACTTTCGCTATGCATCTTGCCCCTCCCCTCTCTCCCGCACCATTTGAAGGAGGAATGAGATGGAACGGGACAAGGAGAGAGGAGAGGTGCAGGAAGGTGTAGTCGACGTGGGGCTGGAAGGTGTAGTCACTTGAGCTCATCTTTCAGCTTACGTATGGGTTCTGTAGGAATCGTCTCGTCGATTCTCGCTGCGTCGTTAAAATGGAATTTCCGTGAAAGACAAAATTTTTTGATGGCTTCCCGGGCCTACCGTCATTGTTAATCTATGTCTAGTTCCTAGTGAATGTTAGTGAGGTCATCATACCAAAAGGTGTACTTTTTGTACTATACTTGCACTGATAGCAGATATACCATAGCATCGTTTCAAGTTAAATTCGCTCATACAATTACAGTGTAGCCAGATTTCCGGAGAGAAGCTGAAAAGCAGTATTATACCGATTTTTCGGGAAAAACTTTAAATTTGTGGTACCTTTCTTTCGGTGGACTTGTGCTTTACTTCATCAAGAAAATTTAGAGTTTTTAATGCGCTCCTACTTTGCAAGCTTGAGCGTTAGATCCCATAGTGGGACTTCCGGAAACCGGTAGAAGAACAGTGTTGTACCGATTTTTCAGAATAAATGTACAAGTACATTGCACCATCTCTTCGGTGCACTCGTACCTGAAATGTACTTGAGCTGGAAAGATTGGAAGGAGTGTGACTGCCCTTTTACAATTTCAAGTTTGGGTGTTCGATCTCGACGTGATACCAAGGTTTGTGGTAGGCGACAGGCTGTTTGTCTGAGAATTTGGGCTGGATTTCTATCTTAGATATTCAAGGAAGTCAGAAAGAGTGAGTAACTGGCTTACATTCCGGGCTTTTTTTTCTTATATCTCCGATAATTTATGAGAGATGGTTCTTTCTTTCATCTCTTCAATTTTTTGACTTCTTCTTTTGTGAGAGATTTGTGCGAGATTATTTGATAACCTAGCCTCCTCTTACAAATATAGATATGTGAAGAACAAATGAAGGTGCAGGAACTGAATTTATCTCCATTTCTTCTTTCTTGAACGTGTCTTTTCTTTCTTATCTCCTTTCTTTCTTTCTTTCTTAGTAGTGTACTTCCGCGGCATTATGGTTATTCGGAATTATTGGCCCTCAAGCTGCACAGAAACAGGGCAAATATTGTAGCCTGTCTCACCCACTGTGACAGTTCTACGATGTTATTCTTGGGGGTTATAAGCGTTCGATATGTGATGGCTGCGAACTAGTAGGACTGAATACGACAAATGCTGTGGAACATCTGAGAGTACGATATGGAGTTGAATGTGCCGAACGGATGAAAGCATTAAGCAATCAGAAACGAGCCATAGGTTGAGGTGCGTCGTCAACAACGCTTGAAGAATCGTAGTGAGGAGGAGGGCGGAACCCACTAAGGGAGTCTAGGACAGCACCGACAAAAAAGCTGTGCGGAAAGGCTCTCTTAGAAAGGTGCCATCTGTACGGAATAAGTGACTGAGCACGTTGTTTTGACAATAGTTTCGCGAATCCGCAATTCGCTATTTCAAGTTACCAAGAAAGCCTTTTGCTGTCTTCTGGAGGGATCATTGAGAGAGAGATCAAGGAGAAGATCGCAACAGACGTGTGAGCATCGGTTGGAGCGTCCTTCACTGCTGACATTCCGATCGGAAAGTGTGTTGAGGATTCATTTATTGCTGCAGCTATCCATCAAGCGAAGGATGGATCCCGCTTAAATGCATTTCTGGTTTTGAAGAAATTACATGAACGTCATGATGCATATGCGATTAAAGAAGCCAATCTTGGGATCCAAAGCGTGGGCATCGACGAGTCGTCGACATATATGGATAACTGACTCAAGCGCAAACGTAGTGTGCATTTTTGAATGTCAGCCATCCGTCGCTGTTGGCGTTATTTATAAGCAACTCAGGCGTAGAAGATGATGATGCATCTTTCCGCTCTGGTGACGACATGTTTAATCCTACGGTGATTTTGGAAAAACAAGTAGAAAAATTATGCTGGGCATGCGATTTCCGAAAAGATCGATGTGCATGGCTAGTACACTACAACTGATGCTGGCGGGTAACCTGGAAGCAGTCTGTTGTCGTGCAGAGGTCTGTATGATGCTAAGGTTCATATGAAAGTTTAGGATAACGCAGCCAGCGGCTTAACGACTGCATGCAGGATGCGGGTTGAATACAATTTGAACAGTTTGGTAGCGGTTGCTAGCTTATGGAGCATTTTCGAAGATCTACAGAAATGCAAATAGATCCGTGTGCAGAACATATGGTAAAGAGGTGTGAGAGAACCACCTTCTCCAATGCGTTCAAAGGAATGTGGTTCGCACACGCAGATGTCCCGTTTTTTCTCCCGGTCCTTCGTTTCTAATCTTACTTTCATGTTTTGCGGTGCATTCGCCAACTGCTATATTTCTTGTCGATTTGAACCATTGATGCTCAGAAGACCGCTGTTTCGAAAGTTTTTGATTTCGCCCTTTGGCCTTCCATTGACGTGTGGTTGTCTTCCTACATTCACTTTGTTTGCTTTCGGAAACAAGCTATTTTTCGACTGTGACACGTCTGAACGTGAAAATATGGTTTGGCTATCTAATTGATCAGAATATATGGCTGAAGGTTTCCGGGGTTTCGACAGACGGGAACATGGGCGAGCAATCTGCCTTAGTGACTCCATTCCATTCTTGTAAGAGGAAATGGTTGTTTCCTCTGAAGCTTGCTTCGGCAACTTTCTTAATCTTTTCAGCCAATGATCGAACTGTTCTGACGGCTTTTGCTCATTCTACTTATAAATGAAGTAATCTCTTCTTTCTTATTCATAGATGTGAAGAAAAAACCCTGGGTATAAAATTACAACGTTGTGTCCTACTTTGGAGGCTAGAATACCTGCTATAGTCTTGTACCAAATAACCCGACTTGTTATTATGCGTCGTTAACATTTTACACATTTAATTAGAGGTGTTTACCATTCCATGCAATTCAGTATATAGTTTAGTAGAGCGCATATCTTCAGTGAGTACGGTTTGTGTTAAAATTCATGAGAGCGGCTTTTCATCTACTAGTCCTTTTTCGCTTTATCTGTGCAAAGAATCGTCAGAGCAGGTTGATTTGTGTATTTAGAGGGTATGACTCAAATGCGTATCATGTATGGAGGGCCTGCACTTTGAGGTGGCACAGGTGGATGATTGTGCATTAAAAGGACGGTTTTTGTGCTCATAGGACAGCAGGAAGTCAGATGAAGCCTTTATTGTTATGTCACAACGTCCGCTGCGAGTGCTGGAGTACTCTTAAGTCATGATTTTCGTCTCATCAATATAGCCAGACTATCCATTTCAGTGTAGACATGTGATTCACGCAGGCGGTGAGCGAAAAAAGGTGTAAGGTGGGCATATAGGTCGGCATATATATATATATATATATATATATATATATATANTGCAGTTCTTAGAGTCCGTGCAGAGATATTCGATTCGTATGGCATCATTTTAGTGAACTCATATGCAGCCATAGTTTATTTGACTCAGTGTCTTATTTCTGACGAATTTTGATGACTTTGAAATTTTCGGAGGTTGTACTATTCTTCGAAAACTGTTTACACCTGTTTCATTGGCCGTAATCATTGAAGGACTATTTTTTGAATGACTAAAGTTTTTCGTTCAGGTAGGTGTCTTACGTGACGTCTTCGATGGTGATCGAACCGTGATAACCATGGGCTTGCCATCTGCAACCTCTGAATTGACTGATACTGCGCATTCCACGTGCAGAGCTCAAGAGGTAATTGTCTAATTTGCAAAATATTCATTGGATCTAATACGCTGTTTGTTCGATCGCGAAAGATGAATTTGCGAATGAGAATTCGCTAGGTTCTCGAGGATTCTCCTCTCGTTGTTTAGCGTGAATTCCGCTCATGAAGGAGACAATTTGAGATGGTCCACTTTCACAAGGAACCCTCAATCGGAGAACTGATGTGAATATATAGCTTCTACTCATGCCGGCGGTTATGCTCCCACTGCAGAGAAAAAAAAAAGAGATGTGTTCGAATTTACAAGTCGTGCGGCGGTTAGGCGTGCTCTCAGGTCAATGCAGCATAATGCCTGGCAGCTCTTGTCTGCGCTTGCGTACATCGGTATGTTTACATATTGGCATAGTACTTTAGAGTTCTCATAGGCAATAATCATGACGGCAAGATTGACATGCTTGACCAACGTTTTTTAGTCGATCGCTTGCTCATATATTGCATGTTATCTATGCATATGTGTATAAATACACACATATATAGGACTCGCTCCACACCTTCCCAATCGTTGTTGACGGCATCCTTCACTTTATGGACCGGTTCAGATCGCTGAGTGTCTTCATCGGTTCAGCATGTTCAGATTCATATCATTTGTCGTAATTCAGGCTGCTTATTTGCTGCCGTCACATCTCGGACACTTACAGCATTCCCAGATCACTTTGTAAATTCCACACCGATTGAGATAGGCTACGATATTTACATTGTTTCTTTTTTTTTTTGCACTCTAAGGGTCAGTCACTTGCAACAACCATGATGTTAGGGGCAGCACGGTGCTGAGAAGAAAAGAATATGCTCAAGAAACACAAATTCCATTCCCTGTGCTTCCATTCGTTCTTCATACATCTGCAATTATACGAGGTCTGATTTAATGGACGGTCTCCGTTAAATGCTGCCTCTAGAAGGAAAATTTATTTGCTCATGGAATATAAAATAATCCCTCCTAAATCCCTATAAAGGATGAAGCCACTAAATTTTGGAAGATGACAGTGAGGATAGCTTTTTCAAAAAGAACTTGAACCAAAAGAAAAATAAGCCTGAAATATAATGGGATGAAAAATCCAACCCCAAGTTTTCATATGAACAATTCGTCATCCACAGTAAACGTTGATGTCACTTCGAGACCGAACGCTGAAACTGAAAACAGCAAAAGCGCACTGACACGTTCACAAGATTTTTCGGATGAAGTGCATTTAGAGTATAAGTACAGTGGGAAAAAGGGTTGAATGTGCTTTTTCCAAATAATTGGTGCAATTCTCTTCTTCTACCGCCATCCAAAAACCTTCTTGCACTTGACTTATACTCTACCTGCGATTTTCAACTCGGTGCAGTACCGTACTGTGCCTTGTATTAATGCAACTGTAGCACGGGCAGTACGATAGTATTTCGTACAATGACATCACCACCTCGTTGCTTATACTCGTTGCCTATCATATGAGAATTTCGTTCGATACATTATATGTTTCCTCGTTTAATATAGCGCATTATTATGCAGTGTCTGCGCGAACTTTCTTCTAGACTTATGATTTGTTTTCCTTTGTTTACGATCGGCTACTTATAGTCGCTATTTGAAGGTACTTCCTTGCATGGGAGCAAACTGCAGTGCTTATCGACTTCTATGTCATTTGATGTCCAATCCTACTGTCGTTAGTGCGCTCAGTGAATCTTACGCGGAGGATCTTCTGCAAAGAATAAGAAGTACGCTTACACTTACTGGCCACCGCAGTGAGTCAGAGTGAATGCTCACTGCTTTCTTAAATCATGTATGCTGTTTTCTTCATTGCTTTCTTACTTCATGTATGTCATTTCCAGATTTCTTTTTCCACGTTTTTTTTTTTTTTGAAGATTTCCATGCCAGTTCTGGGTTTTGGAGCCGGTGAGGGTATTTCTAGGGTTTGCGATACCTCGAATACCTCGTCGACAACTGGTAGCTTCTCCATCTTTTGCGAACTTGAGCCTGCCGCGTCCAAACAATGCCATATAGGCGTCGCAACAGATCTTCCCACCTTGTTGGCGGTCCGCCGCGTGGTCGCTTGACTTCTCCGGGGTACCACTCAAGGATCCGCTTGGTCCACCTGTTGTCATTCATCCTGGCCGCATGACTACCCTACCTTTGTTTTCTTTTGCAAATCTCTTCGACGATGTCCTTTATACCAGATCTAGAACGTAAATCTTCGCTCGCAATGGTTGTAGTCTACTGATATCTACCATTCACCTTTCCATGGCTCGCTGAGTGGTCACTAATTTGTTTTCTTCAGCGAGCGTGGTGTTCCAAGTTTCACACCCATGCAATAATAGTACAGGAAGGACGATCGAATTGAAAAGTTCTGCCTTTACGTGCAGTGTTGTCTCCACATCACAGAACATATACTTGAGCTCGATGAAGGTTGTTCGTCCTGCTGTTTTTCTGCTGCTCAGCTCTAGACTCAAATCATTGTTCATTTGCACAATTTGTCCTACGTATAAATACTGTTCAACGAGCTCGATGTTCTCGCTATCGAGTTCGATGGTGAACTGAGGACAAAATGCGTTCTTCATCCAGTTCATTTTGTTTCTTAGCCTTATTGTTGAGAAAATAAGGCTAAGAAAATTGGGCTCAGCCATATGGAAAGCATCCAGTAGTCTTTCGTCCGTCCCGGAAATAATGCCCAGCGAGGTTGAATAAGCGATATGCGCCACGAAGCCAAAGAAAGCCGCAGGTGTTGACCGAATACTCGTGGGAGAAGCCGAACCGGCGGCGACATTCCTACAAAAGCGTGAAGCGCTCGGTTCTCGTGGTACCTGAACCAGGAGAAAATTCTGGTGAAATGGGAACGATCGCGAACAGTGCTGGTACCCAAAAAAGGAAACCACAAAGACATCCGTAACTACTGTCCGATATGCCTGCTACCTCATATCTACAAAGTTTTCATGAGAATAATCTGCAACAGAATTGAAGCAATCCTCGATGAAAACACGGGACGTGAGCAGGCAGACTTCCGAAAGCAGTTCTCTACAATCGATCACATTTTCGCCCTAACTCAGTCCATAGAAAGATGCAGAAAGTACAAGGTGCCGCTCTGCCTATTTTTTATATACTTTAAGAAAGTTTTCGACCGGGTGGAGCAGGATTTCCGATACTGCTCGCCAAATATCCGTTGCTTCTAGAGTAGCGTCGCTCGCTGTCACTCCGAAGGTGAGTTCCATCCAGGGGAGTGTAAGAGAGTGAAAGTCGTCAATCCCAATCTCGGTGAGTTGGAGTGCGTGTGGTCATGGATTTCCTCTGGAGCTGTTGTTCACAGTGTTAACGAGTCCTTACAAAACAGCTATAAAAGTGGTCGTGACGCTCAAGCAGCGGCATTTCACTCTACACTGATTTAATAGCTGTTCGCCTTCAGTCGACGACTGCTTCTGCAGCAACCATCTGAATCTTGCCCAATTCATTTCATGTCATATGCCATCGTCTTTATCGTTCATACTGTATTCATATTGTTTGTTCAATCTGATATTCCTTGACTTTTTATATTAAGGCAATCGCTTCTCTTCAGAAAAGTGATTCCCTTTTCAATTTGCAACAAGTAAGGGATCATCGTCAGCAGCTTCAAGTTTTCAGAGAGCTTCGAGTTGCCCATCATGACTCCATATCCAAGGTCTTCTTTCCTTGTTGGACATTTGTGGCTCAATTTACATGCTGGCCGTTTTTGACATTAATTTATTGATTGCATATGAGATCGAAAGTTCGTGCGTTGCTACAAATGTAGCAGCTTCCGAAAAGTGTCTCAGCAGGTCACCACTGTTTTACTTTTCCTTTCTTTCGCCCTCTGAAGCAGCAGTGCTGGCGAACTGACATATTCTGCCATGTGTTGTTAACAAGAATTCAGCTGGGAAAGACTATTCATCGTTAGCCTTTAGGAATTCGAGGTTGTAGTTTAAAAAGAATTGAGATCAACAGGAAACGAAAAGATGGGCAGAAATAGTATAAATTCGCATTTTCCATCCTCTTTTGTAACTCTTGGCTGCCTTCTCTACACCTTCCCCTCCTCAACCAAGAATTGGGATGAACTTCTGCTTAGCGTTTAAATTAAGCGCACCACTACGATCTAACAAAACATCGAAGTGGCTATTGTAAGGTGATATAGATTTGTCCACTAGTCTTATTGATAAATGAGAATGACTAATGGCATTTAATGGTCATTCGCGGAATGTAGTTTCATAGTCCCTTCGCTGCATTTGAAATATCGTTCAGGGCTGAGATGACCAATAGTTTCTATAGCGTTACTTACACCGCAGTTCACTCGCTTTATTTTGCAAATGTTGGTAGCCTTTCCATCGTCGCGTTGTTCTGCCCGTTTTTTTTCTTTTTTTTGAATCTGCTGCAGTATCAGTGATTGTGTACCCTCTGGTTGAATATAATGTTTGGCTTGTATGTACGAGAACATAAAAGCCTTGAAACTACTAATAAAAGAATTTGGCAGTACTTCTGTAAAAGTTGCAGAGTCTATTCTGACGCCATCATGTCTGCGGAGAGCATTCATCTTTCTCTTTGCACTACTTAAGTTTTATGGTGCACAAGGGAGATCAGTCGACAGCGGCATAGTAAGAGGCTTTTGAAGTGAAAGCATGACCGCTAACAAACGCTTTCCAGTACCCATAACTGCAAGTTAAATATGTCTCACTACTTATTCATTGGGACAGCTAATAGCTATTTGATTGAATCGACTTCATTCATATATCGTAAGTAGTCGCGATTTCGGTTATTAGAATCGGCAACTTCGAGCAGATATACAATAACGGCGAGGATGGTGAGCAGACTGAGCATATTGCTCGCTTGATCGCATAACTAGTCAACAAATTCGTCGGCAGCAATCTAGCAGACTGCGTTGCGCTGACGTGTGGTTAGCTGTATGCTAAAAACAGTTTGCAATGGTGCCAATGTTTTGTATGTAACAAAACTCCGGTAAATTTTTACGCATCGAGCTTTGAGTAGGCACATTAGAGAACTGATTGCGTTCGGTTGATAAAACAATCTGAAATCATTTAAAGAACGATGCAGTTCGTTTTGTTATGCTTGCACGCATGTGTTTTTTAGTTCAGCTGATAAGTCATGTAAGCTACGGCGCTGAAATTTGAGGGCTACTATCCACTGTGGCAGAGATATTAGACTATGACTAAGACTCACAGTGCCCCCTTCTTTGGATCCTTTGGGCCAGGTGACAGCAGAAGGCGCATGTCGTGGTCCGCCTAGTCATCGGATGACGTGGCATTCGCAGACTAAAATTCGCAGACATTCGCAGCATGAAGAATTGTACGGAATGTCGTCGCGGAGCTGTTTATTGAAGCAAGGAAAGCACGCCGCTGATTATCGACTTTTAAATGGCTGAGTGTAAAGTAAGTTAAATTCAAATAAGTTCGTAAATTCGAAAGTGTAAATAAATAAAACTACCCTCGCACGTTTGCTTGGGGACGTGTCACCGTATCGTTGCCATCTGCGGAATTTTGCGCTGAGGAGGTGTAAAGATTCTTTTCACTCTATAAGATCTCTTGAAGTGGCGAGTTGTCAGAATCTTGCGAGCTAGACATCTGTATTGTTTAGCATTGTTGAAGATTAGACTAAGCCGATGTTTTCTACACTTTTATCGTTTCAGAATTTCATTCATTTCAGTCTTTGAAAGTCTAGCCGGATAACTTTTCTTTGTTTTTTTTGAAAGTCATCATTCTAACGGGGCGAAAACTGTCTCTGTCCACTTCTTTTTTCCGTGCTCATTAAAGTACTCGGCAAAAAGGAAAACGCAGTACTGAGCCTCTCGTTAGTAACTTCAAGCATTCTATTGTTTTAGAGCTATGGAATCAATAATATATTTCTCTTCAGTGCATTTTTTTCTGTCTCTCTCCTTATCTTTGTCTCTGTCTCCCTTTCAGTATGTTCATCAAAATATCCCAAAAATATCAACTAGGTATTCAAATATTTTTTATACAAGTTTTTAATGCCTTTCGATGTTTCGTTTTTTTCAGATTTGATTGCTTTCTTTTGAAGCTTTTCTCTGTCTACTTTCGGCAGAACCTCATCGTTTATATGGCCTGCATAACATTCGCAACTCGTGCATTTCATCGCATTGATGTGTATGACTTGCGAATATTTTAGACCATATAAGTTAACAAGGGGGTAGGTAGCTGGGCGGTATAGCCTTAGCCTGGTAAGCGAAGAGACCTGAGTTCGACTCCTGGCTGATTCCCCAACGAATCGCCCGAAGGTTGACCACCAGGCGTTCGAGAATCTAGTCACGACAGCTATGTGTGCGCATGGTTGTTAGCTGCATCGATAAGGGAATTGACGAAACTTTAGCTACCTTTGCATCTTCGTATCTTGTATAAATCAACAAATTTTAAAAACCGCCATAATGAGCCGCTGTCCGAGTCAATTTTCCACATCGAGCAAAATATGAGCAGTTGCACTCGTAAGTGCAAATTGATAAATTGGGCTAGGCGATCTCCTCGTCATATTTGAAATGCGCTAAATTCGATGAATTGCCATACGTTTATTTGGGAGAAGAGAATGGAGTGGATGGGTGGGGGCAAAGGTATGTGAAGGTGAGAAAGAGCGTCACTGCATCGGCCAACCGCTGACCTATAGGATATGAACAATCCAATTGGCTGATTTTTTCGCCAAAGCAATGTATTTTTAGTCGCGAATGCGTCAAAATACGGCTGAAGTTCAAATATCGAACTGTATTGCCTTTAAATGACTGCTGAACCATCTACCGTTCTCTCTGGTCGACCTTCAGAGATCAGTATCGAGCCGTTCGAAAAACGCACTTCTGCTCCTTTTTTTGCAAATTTATCACAGATGTTACGACGCAATGATAACATTTATATTCCTCTTGAGATGTCAGCATTTCAGCCACAAACGATAATGTCGGTGGGCCGTATTACGCGCTTCGTTGATGATCTCCTCTTGTGATGGAGGAAACACATGAGCCCACTGATGAGTGGAAATATGTATCGATGGATTGACCATCGAGGTAAGCCTGAATCGCTTCAGATGGATGAGGCTGCAAGCGAATCATTATTTATTTAGAGGATGAAAGTAGCATATAAAGTACGAAGAATGTCTTTCATGTCTCGGAAATAAAAATGATCTTGCTGTGATGTGGTACCTGCTGTGTACCTTTGTAGTCGTTGTTGAAAGTAGATCATAAGGGAATTTATTAGCAGAACAAACAACAGAGGGTATTTCAAAAAGGGAAGATGAAGAAAAGCAGTTGCTACTCACAAATGTCCCTTCACGTACTCGTCATTTTTTAGAAATAGCTGTAGGGTTCAATGATAAGTAGCCCTTATTGAGCTCAAACCTCTATTTTGTTTTTTTCATATCGTATCAATGCTTTAAACTGTTTTCCCATTGCTTTTCAAATTATTTCACTATCTCTGCAGTAATTTTTGGTAAAACTTCTTGTAAAAGCTTTATAATTTGCTTCTTGCTGTGCAGTAGAATATTTTATCCATGTAATCAGATGGCAAATGACATCACGGATAAGGGATGGCGATGATTAACAGGTGGCAAATTGCAATTTAATTGCCTTAACTGTTTTCTGAGTCGCTTATTTCATACTACATTGCTTACTGGTCATTACCATTTATTTCTTCTTCGATTGAAATATTTCCTGCCGTGTCGCTCCTTTTCACTAGTGCGCTCAATTGTATCGTTCGTTGCAAATGAAATATCGTAAGTTTTATAGGGACGCTCATATTCAATATGCGATGAGAATCTTAGAAGGGGACCATCTCTTTTCAGATATCGGCGCACACACTTGCCAAAATTTCCAGAATATTATCCAAATTTTATAAACTAGTCAACGTATTTATAAAAATTTACACAAGCATTTGAAAAGAACCTAGCAGCCACGTTTTTTCTTTTTGATATCTCTGTCTCGAAAGAGACGTATCGGTGCTTCATAGTCGTTCTTATGTCTATAAAGACTTCAGCAACCAATTTGCTTATATAGGATGTTTATTTTCACACTAATATATAAAATTTCTTATATGCTAAGATAGAAGGTAATTAATGCAACTGCTAGTTCCTCCCCACCATAATTTCCGGCGAACTCAGAGAAGGCCTGGATACCTTGAACACCTTGACTGAATGACAGAAGATTATGACGCTTACAGGAAGCAGAGGTTATAGAAAGCAGCAGAAGAGAAGACCAGTCTGAAGGAAGCTTGGAGAGAAGTGCAACTGCGTCGGAAGATCCCAGCGGCATTCAACGACGGTACAAGAGGAAGAACAACCGATCGGAAACGAATGGTAGAAATATGCAAAACATTCTACGAGAAACTGTTTTCGTCGGCAGTTCGAGTAAAACGCCTAGATATATAAATAAAATTGAACCGCTTTACGGATTCAAACTTTTCCCGATATTTCAGCGTATTTTGTTGCATAGGATAAAGAGTATATTGGTAAAGTAGTTCAATATGGAACTCGGGCGAATATTCGATGCTCTCTAGTTATCAAAGCTAGCTTTTTTTCAGGAAGTCAAAGAAGTGCGGATTCCGACGAAGCCCGATTCTGTGGTGTCATCCTCACAGTTATGCGACTATACCGGAAGGTCCAGGCTGTACAAACAGGAAGGAAGGGAATTTGAGGTTGAGACCCCCTTGGAGGCTAAAAGATGCATTGCAGCACAGTAAAGTCGTTGATGAGCGTCAGTTGTTCTTCCTCACGATTTCGCCCTCCTCGAGGCAAATATTTTAAACTTGCATAATCCTCTCTTACGCCTCCAAAAATCATCCGAATTATGTTATGACGAATTTAACAACCCGTGCGGTTTTCATCACTTCAAAATGATGGTGGAAATGTTTTACTGCCACTGATTGAAACATGCGAATTTCCCACTCATCTAAATACAGCCAAAAATAAACGTCACAGATCTACTCATGAAGTTGAAGGAAAGTTACAGAATGTAATGACAGTAACAGAATATTAGAAAGCAATGAACCATATTCAAGAAAAATAGCAGATTTAGACCATTGAGCACTATACAACATCGCTATAACAACGACTTTTTCTTTTAAAAAAGGAAAAGAGGAAGATAGAATGTGAATAAAACAACAGAAAATATGGGATTTGTGAAATGGAACGGCGACTTATCGCAGCACTTCCTTGAAGCCGCCTCCAACGTTCTTCGCTTGCAAATGTAGACAAGACATCAGCTCCATTAAAACTGGGAAGCCTCTTAAAAGAAGACTTGCAAACATATAAACGCGTGAGCCGAAAGTGACATCAAAATGTTCAGAAAGGAAGCTCGGACAAGAACGTTACTAACAGGCTTCTCTTGACGTATCAATGATTTCAGACGCCTGAGCGCATATATAACTATCTCAGATAATTTTCAGTTTCATTATCTGATGGATGCTAATTGGTGTACAAAAGAAATTTGACGTCCAGAATACTGCGAAAACGAAAAAAGTTTCTCCATAGGATTCAAAAAGTTTTCCACGTCTTGCTTATGGTCCATCTTAATCCAATTCCCACTGCAGTGACCAATACGCCTAAATATTCTCTCTCCATTTATTATATCGGACATCCAAACATATGAAACCTCGAAATGAATATCATCCAGCAACAGTCGAAAGAGATGAACTGGAGAATATTAGTGTGAACATAAACACAAATACGAAACAGAGCAAAGCTACCTCAAGCATTTACACAGCAAATCACCCGCTCGATCATCAAACCTTTGCAAGCAGCTGACTCAGTGTCGAAACCCCAATGGGGCTTTCATCACACGCGCAGATAACATAGGCCATAAATAAAACATCTAGAATATAACAAAGCTGCATATAAGTACAAAGAAACTACGACTTCGAATTACCTGAATATTTGAAAACTACGTTTATCATCCACAGGAGGCTTCAGCATCAAAGCACGATCACTCGAGATTTCTAAGGATTCCACTCGCTTCAAGTCGATGTTTTTTGAGTCGGTACCCTATCACCTTTGCATTCAGCTTGAGTGTCTTCGATTGGATGCTCCTCCTGAAAGCTTACACTGCAGTTCGTTTATGACGTCGCAAAAAGGCATGCAATTTGCTGAAGTTGATAACCTACCACACGTGAGCAATTCCATTGATTAGATGGTGAGTGCTTGGTCTTCGTTCAATCGCAGATTAGCCTATTCCCATCACCTTGACCTCACTAAGCCGTCGAAAGAAGCTGTTGCAAGAGGTAAGGAAAAGAGAGTGCATTATTTCAGGGAAGAGAGAATGTCTGGAAGACAAGGACGAACACTGCACGTGCAACGATCAGAAAACCCTGCGTGTTGAATACAGCATAAAAAGACGTCTCCGATCCGAAAAAGAGCAAGACAGATCCCTCTATATGTTGCTGTTCTCTTCATGTGAGTGATAGCCAGTAGCAGCGATGAGAAACAAAGAATTACATACCGATATATAGGTGTTTAACTATTCGCTACGAATAAAATGTATTTCTCTATTTTTGCGGTCTTTTATCGGCACCTGATCACTTTTCGCGTAAACGTCCTTCCGAATCGTCTCAATTCACCCTCCGGCATTCTCTTTCTACTAATTTGAAAAACCTCTCACATTTGCATCCAACTCTGCGGCTTGAGTAGGGATTGGTTACTTTTAGTTCAGCGAATAAACAAGACAAAAATTTGCTTAAATAGACCGATTGGATCTGGCTTCGCCGAGGGTCTAAAGTGGACTTGTTACCGCTTTAGAAGCTCCAGTAATCGTCCGAAAACTCGAGGCTCTCCTTCCTGTTCCAGGCTTTTAAGGATCACAATCCACCTTGAGAAAGAGAAAATTCTGATGAACTCGAGGAAGACGGAAGCCAGAATGAAGCTTTGAAACAACTAGAAGCATATAGCAACACTCATTCATGCCCTTTTCTTGCCGAAAAGTGCTATTCGCACCAACTCATCCATGCAACCTTTCCTGATGAATAAGCTATCCAGTAGTCCTTGACGGTAGCAATACATATTAAACAGTCGCGAGTGAATGTATAAGTAATGAAAACTGATTAATCTGTTAAGCATCTATTTCACAGAGCTCTTCAGGTAAATTTTCGCCTTCTATCGCTCGATCTTTCTCAAACATGCGAATTCTCAGGATCAATCACCAAGATTCTTAACAACCACAGCAACACTTTAGCCAACGTCTGTCTCGCTTCACTTTCTCTATCCCATGCAGCTCTTCCTCCTGTTCAAAATTTCCCGAAAGTCATCAGCAATATATAAAAACGTTCAGTTTGCTTCTTCAGTTCAATGTCGTGAAGCGAACTCCATAAACCGTAGCAGTTAAAGGTTCCTGAAATGATGTAGTCATTTCCTCGGAAAATTTTCAATTTGTTCCGCTCGTCGTACTCAAATAAGCTTAAAGTCATTGTAGCAAAGGCATCTACAATGGCAGAAATTTTGGCTCGTTTTGTATGTCTCGCCTCAAGAAAAAGCTTCGCAAGCTTCGTTCGCTTTCCGGCAAATTTCTGAGTCCTATTCGCAAAATTTTCGCCTCCGCTCGTCACACGTTTGAATTCTTCTGCTCGCTTTTATTTTTCAAAAGTCCTACTCCTTCCGCTTGTTTTCCCTCATAATGTTGTCGGCTCCTCTTCCCAACCAGTAAAATCTTATGTCAATGGCTAAAGGTGCAGGCACGTTCCCCTACTCACCCGACCAATTTAAAACAATCGCCTCCTTCCCTCCTTCCCAAAGAGACGATCTGAAATTCATTTTTGACAAAGAACATGAGAAATATGATCAAAGGCTTGCTAATTGCGATTTGCTATCACTTTTCATCAGTGGGTTATGTCTTGAATCTTTAGACCACTGCAACTGATGGCTCAAAAATGGCCAACGACTGTGGTCATCCACACGATTTTTGCACAGAATTTTACATCCAGATGCCGCACATTGAGTACTGATGGATCACTTCTATCACACACAACTCATACCAACTAAATACACTCATCTAAACACAGCGAAGCTGAAAACGATTCCGACAATATCGTAAAATAAATAAAAAAAATGCCAGAGAACAGTGGAACAGTCACTGGAACGAATAACCGCATTCGACAAACCTTCCCTGATATTCTTGCAGTTGCGATCTCTTCAAAAGATTCACGTCTTCTGTTTCTTTTTTGCCCGTTGTTTTTCACAGCTGGATGTTCGCACAGAAAAACTGTATGCTACGGTTAGGAGATTCAGGAAATTCTCAATCGAATCCATCTCTTTGTGTTCCTTTTCTCACCCACATCGTTTTGTGGATTGACAGCGGCATCATTACTGACCCTCCCCCTCCCGCTTCCACAGTCACGTCTCTTGCTTAAAAAAAATTTCCTGCAACGTACAATAAACCGCAGTACGCTGCCATTTACGGATGGACAATTGTGCTGCAGAGTTAATCACAAATCCCATACGTCAGATCATAACGTAGAACTCATCTGGAGAGCGAATCACGATTCAATCGACGACCAGAGGCAGTTGCTATTAAATAAGCTTGAAACGAAGAATAAACTAACAACACTGCTCTCATATCGTCGACAGAGATACCGGCTAAGTGAATTTTCTTCAATTCGTTGTCCAATACGTCCATTTTCGCCTTTAGCTCGGTGATTTCTTCCAGGCATATTTCCACTGCAACTTTCATAAAAATTGTTCATTTCCACGCTAAATAATCAGGAACAGCAACATAAATCGTTTTGTCTCCATCTGATCAAGTCGGTCCTTTGGCACCCAATTACGACTTGGGCTTGGAGAAGTGATTCCGAAGTAAACGTCTTAGTAGACTATGGATCGAACTCTACTTCGTGCTTCGAGAGTAGTAAAGAGTTTGTTCTTTTTTTTCTGGTGTTGGTGTCACCATAAATCGACGGGACGGCTTCCTGCAAATTTTCCACAGCGGCTTACTTTCACTCTCATGCACGTCGGTTTCAACGATGCAGAAAAAAACGAACCGCTGCAGAAGCCAGGCACGGACGACCTGTGTGGACGGTTGCATTAATCAACATGTAAAGAAACTATCTGCTCATAACAGGTGGAACCGAATGATTAGGCGAGTATCTCTCGCATGCTTCCCCACTTTAGATAATCCAACTGTTTCTTTGAACTTCAACGCTTGCAAAACCGTAAACACTTCTGAATATGTCTTGTAATTGATGGATCAACCCAGAATCCTTGCAACTAACTACAACAGGCACGGACGCTACTATTAAGTGTGGGGCGCTCTAAGCTAGACAGCTCCAACTCTGGATCTGGGATCGCCCTGAAAATTTCCCGAGAAGCTCCACAGTTGTGGACAATGAAAAAAACTTCAAGAAAGTCCGGAAATTTCGGACGGTCTGACAGCTTTATTAAGACGCAAAATCTCGAGGCGGCCTGATGACATTCAGAAAGTTGTGCAGCTTGGATCTCCACGGGATTCAGTCGCCTCCAAAATATCTAGACAACCCCAATCTCGGCGGCGCACCGACGCTTAAGGTAGTTCAAGTTTCAGAAGAACCGATAATTTTCAGAAAGCCTACGTGCAGGGAGCATTCCTCGGATATTTAGAAGACTCTGGAGCGTAAAATGTATCAGAAATCGAGACGACCCAAGGCAGAAACTCTCCCACTCATCTCTAGTTCTGGTACGCATATACCTGTTTACTATCCCTGTGAAATATCGCAAATATCGTCATCGTCCTTCAAAAAAAACCCCACTTTTTGCCCTCATTACATTTCGCAGTGGAAGAGAAACAGAATAGGAAATGGTCATCAGAAGCATAGAAAAAGCTACAACAGTTTCATTGCAGAACAAGAGGAAGAATGTCAGGATAGGAGCATTACGACATCAGCCGATGATCACTAGCAACTGCAACTTGAAAATACCCCAGCTTGCCTCACGCAGTAAGCAGCAATTCGCTCTGCCGTGACATTAGCCCTAAAGCTTTGGAATGTGGACTGATTTTAAGGCGACGAATCCAGTAGAAACATGAAAATGAACGGTATCTTGCACTTGCTCAGTTTCATGACATTTCGGCTTCGAAGTCATCAGCCCAATTTTAAGCATATAGCTCATTCAGAATGTATTCAGAATATATATATATATATAT
>JAARMF010002046.1:21158-31805 GCA_022844705.1 Toxascaris leonina
TTTTTTCAAATTCATTCGCGTTACCCTTCACTCATTTGCAGCATAACATTGCAAATGGCATTCTGTGCAAATGTCTGTACAGACAGGCCTGAAACTAACACAAGCGAACGTCACACTCACATTTTTCTTGCACGGTTTTGACTTCATCGTCGAGTGCAGCTCCTTCTTCCCCATTGTTCCCGAGACGCTGCAAAAAAAAGCTGCTGAGACAATGCATACTTGATTGAATGAGTCTAGACAAAATGAGAAAATCTCACACATCACATCCACATAACAACTGTAAGATCTTATGTCCGCCTTCACGTAGGCATAAAAAGTTGCATCATCACTGAAAAAAACTAGCCCTTTTCTCATTTAAAAGAATATTGATCCTTCTTTTCGCAGACTTCCGTCTATTTCTCCTTTTTCTCACTACATTTTCTGCAGCAACCTGCACATTCCCCTACAAATGCTATTTCTTACACATGCCACCTGGGCATTCATATGGAAAGGGTAGGAAGATAGATCATGGATTAAAATCATCCCTGTCCCATGTGTCACGGATTCGCACAGATATTTGTAAAAATGAAAGAACTGAAGAACGAAAGAGCAAAGTTGACGAGAAATCTGAGATTCGCGCGATCAACAAAAAGTACAAATTTCGAAAACTGAAGGATCGGTGGAACAGTAATTCTCAGGCCTCCCAGATTTCATCTGTAAACATGGCTAGCGTGGTTGGTCCGTGCTGTATTAAGACCCTTGTCAGTTCTCGGAATCCAATTATGATTTCGCTCGTGGCGCATGAACTTTGCTCAGCTATCCTTAGCAAGACCTCTGTTGGTCTTTGACTTTATCTTCATCTGAGCAGATTTTTTAAGGACACATCGACGAACATCGGTAGCAGGGCAATTTAAAGACTGAGAAAAGATGAAAGACCGACGCTTAAGTTTTGCTCCTGTTGGCCAGTGAGTTCAAAAATAAACATACAACAGCAACATATCAGTGAATCGACGACGATCAGCAGACAGCGGCGACTTTTCAGCAGAAACAATTTGCAAACGAGCAAATTCACAAGAGACGCGACTTCAACTATAGCCTTTTCGGCGACGAAACATAGAAAAACATTTTTCAGTTCGCTTTGCTAGCTTCAACATTAATGTTTCTTATTCAGCTGGCTTCGTTAACCTTGGACATTCCACTTCTTTCAATCGTCTCAACCAGCACCTAGGCGTTCAGCAGGTGAAAACCATGCTCATCTTTTCAGCCAGGCACTTTATGTGAAAACCATCTCGCAGTTGTGCAGTATATAATTTTTTTTTCCTTTTTTATATCAGTGTATGAATAGAGAAAATACGTACACAAATTCGAAGGCTTTCGATGAGCTCAGCGTAAATTTGTGGCGCAAACGAAAGCTCCTTCACCTCTCTCGTTTGAGCTTTCACTTCCTCGAAAGTCTTTAGTTTATTCTCGCAATCCGATTTGACGCCGTCTCGCATCTTTTCCATACTGAAAACTTAGAAAGGATATCTGTGTCGCTAGCATTACAGACATTCAAGTTTCGATATACTGGAAGTCCCCATATACTAACAACTTTTTCAACATACGCTTGATTACAAAAACCAGCAAACGTTAGAAAACAGCCACTCTTTCAAAGTAATAAGCAGATTTGCATCACTTCTTGAACAGCAGTCTGGATGAAGTTTGAATGTAATCGAAAAAGCACCTCTCAAGAAGTTCGTTTTGCGACTCTTGCAGATATTTGAAAGCGTCTAGATGCGTATCCAGCTCTCGAATCCTCGCTTTTTTCTCGAAAAGCTTTTCCTGAGCTGAAGAGGCCCAATATATACAACATCATCGTGATGCACAAGTTTCGATGATTCTGTCCGCGATTACCGATTACGGCCTTCTCCACTCATATCTCACATTCCTTCGATGTGTATGACGTCCACCCTTTTATCACCACCTCCCCCCAAATTTATAATAGCTGCCTGCGTGAACTATCTCCGCAACTGTAGCACTTGACTTGCGATGCCACTGTAGAGTCTCTTATGTATATAGCTTAAGTAGCATGCAGTCCGCCACCTCTGCCATTTACCCCAATCTACTTCACCTGTATAAACTTTAAGATATGAAACCCTTTAAACTGACTACTCGGATGTCAATTGAGTTGAAAGCTGGCCTGCGACTGGTATTAACCGTCCATTAGTTTTAACAGTTGGAAGAAACAAATTCAACAGTTGACCACAGTGTGCATTCTTTTATCCCAGCAACATACACTTCTCCATCTGCAGTGTCTGCACGACGTGCGATACTTGGATGAATCAGTACTGTCCCCCAACGATTTAACTGCGAAATTATGCTAGGAGACGATACGACAAGCAAATCCACTTGGGAAGATTTGAAGAAACAAGAAGTTGAGTATAAAAGAGGTAAAAGATGACTTCGAGAAGGACTACCGTCGGAAAGTTGTTCGTGGAGTGCATCGATACGAGCTTTTGCTGCTTCTTCTTCCTTTTCCAATGTTGTTGCTTCTAAATCAGTATATTTTCCATGGCAACAACTTCTAGTATCACTATTAACATGAGAAAATTGAGTGGCTTTACGTCCGTTTGCTGAAGATTGAAAAAGAAACACATTCCTTCTCCCTTGCACTACCTAAAACCTAGAAACTTGGTCTTCAGCAATAGTTCACAAGAAAAGTAACTAAACGAACGCCAACAGTGCATATTTCCGATACCACAGTTGTCGAAAAGATCGGTCTTTTATCAGCAGCACAATGGCAGGGGAAAGAAAGTGAAACGAAATGCTGATAAGAGATGCTAAATACAGATAGGCCCTAAAGTAGAACGGAATACAGTTCAACCTTTCGACTATGACCCATCATCGCGCATTTGGACTAAAAGATATTCTTTGGTCCCACAAAAGTTGTGTCTCCAGTATGCGAGTACACAATACCACAACAGCTGATAGGTTGACCGATGCAAAGTTAGCATTGATATGTGGCTTAATCTCAAACACAGCGAAATTAAAATCTTTAGTTGATTCGTACGGCAATAGCATAGCTTGAATCTAAAAGCCTCTACGGAAAACTCATGGAAAAAAAAAAGGATCTTTGGCTGCGTTCATGGTAAATCTTGCAGCGAAGCGATCCAGAACATCTGGAACTTCACATTTTCGCGCAAACAATCGACCATCACTTTTGTTATTTGTTATCGAAAAAGCCCGCAGTAGTCGTCTCTTAGCTCTGCGTTCACACCTCTATGCTCTAACCAATAATGGAATACCGACACTTTTTAGAAACTTTCACCCGCTTCACACATCACGTTCCACTAATAAAACGGTCCAAAATGGCATATTAAGTGCACAATGAAGTGGTTTGTTGTGTCATAATTATGCGATCCAAATCGGTGACTGGAAGCAAAACCGATTACATATATCACAGTCAGCTGTTTCAGTTCAGGTGTGATTAAGTTGCTGATCATTGTTTATTTATCGATGGAAACTTTATTCGAGGAAGGGGGGACAAACTCCAGAATCTTTTCTATTGAGCTGTTTTTTCTGCTCAATGGCATCATTATTTGATGGCTGAATAAAACATGATTTTAATGGCAATGCTCTTCCCATTTCGCATTCCAGACTATACATTATGCCACACACTATATCCTCGCACTGTGAAACTTTATCATAATTTGATTTTTGTACAAAATCGCGCTGTACTGAAAACATCAGAGGGTTTAATTGCGTTGCTGGATCGTTCGTGGTCGATGACAAAGGCCTACTTATTGAACGCAAAGAATTACCCTTTCCAACGATGAGCAATAAAGTAATTTTCAAACACTCGAACGAAATTTCAAGACGCAGGCCGAAATTGTCGACCATCAATCACCAAACCAGATCCTCATGTAAACACAACCCATAAACGCAATCTATTGAAGTTTAAGGCAATTTACAAAAAGAAATGAAATTAAAAGAACTGCACAGAAACTTTTTTTAATTTCTTCAATTTTAGGAAAGCTTGGACCAAACAAATGTCTGTGGCATAATTTCCGCATTCGCCACCCAAGTTATGGTCGGTTTCGTTTTTTAAGCGTTCGTCAGTGTTGGAGAATATCATAAGTGCACACAAATATACACTCTATGCCACGTTGCAATGCCAGTCATCATCACTCAGTTTCAAGCACGGAACCTCCTCGCTGTCCTCCAATGTAAGGGATGGAATGTAGATAAAGGAACGATATATTCTAAACACTGTCTAGCGAAGCGAAAAATTTGTAACATATGAACAGGACAGGAATATATATCTAAGAAAATGGCTTGAATCTTTTGGAGATTTTGAGCGCTTGAAATCTACAGTAAAAACTGCTTTTTCTCTTTTCTACGAGCATAATTTCTGAGAAAAATCTCATTCCCTCTCGACGAACATAAGTGCCCCAAAACATTTCCTTCGTCCGACGTGGTTGGTCTTGCTGGCAAAATTTAACCAAAACTTAGCCGCTCTCATCTCTCTTCCTGTCATCTTCATCACTTAGACCCATTTTTGGATCTCGCTATCTTGATCCGAACAAAATTGAGAATATGTTCAATACTTCAACAGTCCTAATCATAACTACCAGAATTATTTACATCCAAGCAAGAGGTTTCCCTCTTTTATTGATAGATGTTCTGTGACAATTGAATTCTGAAACGATCACCGCTAATAAAATTAGGCGAAATCGTGAACACCACATCCATAAGTGCTTGTACGTATTTTGTATAAGGAGCCACCTTAAGACCTGGGCATCTGAGTTGACGAAAAAATGGAACAAGAAGGAATAAAGACGGAAGCATACCTTGCTGAAGTTTTGCGATTACATTCGCCATTTCTTGGTTAAGGCTTTGTATAGCCATCGTCGAATCGAGACACGGGCGAGATGCGTACCGATCGCCTGCAAACAACCTTCGTTACGAAGTCACTAATACCGACGAATTCAACAGGTACTATGACTCTCGCAACGACGCTAGCGGCATTTCCCACCATAGTAATTCCCCGAAGAGGAGGAGTCGCAGTACAGCACGTATATGAGCTCGAACAAACGTCTAAGGAAGCGACATCAAACAGACGGGTTTGCATAACTGTCCATACAGGGTTCGCGCCCGTCTTGAATTCGAGTAAACTAGCAGTGCCGATGGAAAATCTATCACGCAGCCATGAAGTGGCTCAGTCACAGAATCATGCTTGGCTTCAGATAACTCAGGAGAAAAATCCATGAACTTGCTACAGAAGAAGAGATCTATCACAGATAGGAAAATGGAGGAAGGTGGATGGAGAAAGAGTGAATCATTGAGTGCTTATGCAGCGCTAAAATACATTTTCGCACTTGTTTGAGCGGCGAGGTGCGACGCCATTGGATGCGAGGCGCTGAACTAGATGAGATAGGTTGTTACCAAGATAGAGTAAAACATTAGCGCTCAAAAGAGGCCGACGATTTTGTCAGCACGTGTGATTCTAAGGTTGCTGCAAATCCCGTATTACAACTTCGAAATGCCTGGGAAGTGAACCTGCACATACGCAGCTAATGATCCTTCTGCTCCACGGGGCCACAGATTCCCCAATTTCACTTCCAAGTGGCCACCTACTCCTTCATCCGTCCTTCATTCCATGACCCACCCACGAAGCCCACATCGCGAATGGCCCGCAAAATTGCGGAAGCAAATTGTTCCTTCACATCAGGTCAACATATACTCAGCGCAACTCGATACCTGCAAGCCTACCGATTGGCAGGCTGAGCAGAGTGCCTTTATGCAACAATGCGCTGCATGGTACCATACCGCCCTCCAACCTTCGCGTTCCCTGGAGCCGTTGCCATTTGAAGTACAATCACACAGCACGCCTCCACGAAGGTGAAATCACAAGTGTGCATGACAGCATTTACTCTCGATACCCTTTCCCACCAAAGAACACAAATTTTGGTGAGCAAAATCATTGTATTAGGCACTTTGCGCTCGAGCATTTTTACATGTTCCCGGCTGTATTTCAATCCAAGATTTCTAACCCTCTTATGACGACTCACTGGAATCGCGGGATCGGCTCTCGTATCTCCTTTGACTGTAGAAGTGGAAAAGTATTACAAACACCCAATGGGTTTACCGGTCGCTTCGAATTCGCTATTATATGTTCCGAATACGAAAATTTGTTTCCTCTACAGTGGAAGACGATAAAAGCGCATGTCCTAATACCTACATTGGCATGCTTTGCCATCTTTTTCGGTCAAATCTTCCGTTAGCAACCTTGAACCTTTAGACCTTCTCACTTAACTATTCTTAACCTCTGCAGGTGACTTGGTGGCAATAACCTACACTTCCACCTAACCAACCACTCTGATCAAGAAGTAAGCAAATAAATAAACCTACGAACGACGTGGTATGCCTCGGCAACAAAATAAACCGATTGGAATGTTTCATAGGAAGTGTGTTCCTTAGAACCCCACACTAAGCGGCTTACATGTCCTTCAAACGTCGCCCGATATTCTCAGCTTGTTGCCTCGACTTGAACAGTGCACACCCTAATCATAACCGCACCTTATAAAGATAAATGGACGGCAATCTAGTGGAAATGCCATGTTCAATAACCCAAGCGTTCTTGAGCTATACAAGTCACCTTGTAAATGCAATCCATATTCTACGTATGCAACATCTTTCGAACGCACACGTCTCAAGTGACCGATACTTCTCCTCCAAAAGAGCATAAAATAAAGTACANCGCCGGCAGCGGATGAGGTTTACGGAGTTTTTTTTTGCTTACATATTGAGCCGATCAGTTATGCCCGCAGAATGCGCGTAAAGTGGCGCAGATCTTTCAGTGTTCATTCTACATAAAGTGCATGGGTGGTTGAGGATTTCAAAACAGATTTTAGAGATAAGAGGCGCCTATGTTGTGGTTGAAAATGTGGTGTTGCTGCAAAGTGATCGCCAAATTGAAAGCAAGCAGCATGGAAGGCACATATGATCATGAGGATGTGGAAACAGGCAAATATCGTCGTCGTCAAAAGCTCCAAATGTAGATATAGTACAGATCACCCAAGAGCACCGTTTGAGTGAACACCCAACTTGAAAGTTGCAGTAGATGTAGTAATAAAATTAATGTTCCTAAGTGTGTCTATGTCCACCCTTTGCGTCACACTGGATACGATGATCTACCGCGCCTCGGGGATATGCTGAGGCAGTCGCACAATGAGTCATCCAAATGATGGACACCACTTCTGTGGTGCTGATTCATCGGTCGCCGAGATGAGCCGCATTGCGAAGACGTGATTGGTGCTCGATTTTTTTCCCAGCCGTTGCTTTATCCAAGAATTTATCGGCTGTGAACAAGAGGGGGTTATGTGTGACTTCGTGGAAAAAATATCGCATCGCGGTGTTCGTGGTCGCCTAAAGGGCTGTCATAGCGGTATGGGTGGCGAACGTATCTCACGTTCGAAACGATTCGTACAGAATGCGCCAAATGAAAGCGTTTTGCCCTGTCTTGATCTTTGTGTCACATTTTTAAAGCTGGTCATATAGCTGTACTTTATTTTATGCTCTTTTGGAGGAGAAGTATCGGTCACTTGAGACGTGTGCGTTCGAAAGATGTTGCATACGTAGAATATGGATTGCATTTACAAGGTGACTTGTATAGCTCAAGAACGCTTGGGTTATTGAACATGGCATTTCCACTAGATTGCCGTCCATTTATCTTTATAAGGTGCGGTTATGATTAGGGTGTGCACTGTTCAAGTCGAGGCAACAAGCTGAGAATATCGGGCGACGTTTGAAGGACATGTAAGCCGCTTAGTGTGGGGTTCTAAGGAACACACNTTGTACAGAGTCTGCATATGCCCACCTACGAAAGAAGGGCAATTATTTGAGTCTCTATACGTTAAATGGCCCATTTTCACAGGTCTGCAATAAAAGATGAGTAAGCAGAACAGGGCTCCTCTGCTTCAACTAGTTCACCTCTGCAAGCGTCCTATTAAAGATTCGTTTCGTCATAATCCGACTGAAGCAACATAAAAATCTGATCAACATAAAGCGCACGTAAATACTTTTGTGCGTTTGAATCTCCATAGCTCTATTTGAAATCAACAGATCAAAGTGAGGACCGGTACGAAAGCTCATCTTGTGGCTCATACGTCCACGAAACCGGAAAACTCTAGCTTCATTGGCGGGGTCGCGATGCCCCTAACCTGCGAAAACGTTCAGGGAGCGCGACACCCTCGGAGGTCCTGGAAGATAAAATGTCGACACAGATGTTCCAGACCTTCTGGAGGTGCCGCGGAACCCTGGCGCCAAGAATCCTAGGCTCATATGAAGATTGAGACATTCATCCCCTTGGTCTGCAGTTCTCATAATTACTGACGTCGAGGCCCCCGTCTTCGTTTCGATCGTTCATGACCTTCAGGCTAGTAACCATAAGCTTGAAAAATGAAATTTGGTGGGTGTAACCAAAATAACGGTTGCACGGAAAGGTCATCTACAGGAGCCTGGATGGGGAGTTGGAAAGATCGGATGAAACAGGCCCGCGTCCTGCATTATAACCCATATCAGGGAGAAATAAGGAAGGACGAAATTTCGAACCTTGAGATATGGGTGTCACATCAAAAACGCAGAGCATTTCTAAGTTCTCCGGAAAGATGCGGATCAAGCGAGCTTATTGCAGCGAAGATAAAAAACAAAACAAGAACGCCTTAGTTATTCAAAAAGCTGAGAAACTTTGTAGCGCACAATGCTATAAATGTCTTGCGGAAGCGTTGTTCCCATCATAGCCGTTATTTGCACTGTGGTCCCTTCTTGATAGATGAACTCGCCTACCAATGTGTGTCCTCTGGCTAACCACAACTGCTAGATTTTAAACAGATATGGCCTTGAAGAAGATTACAAACACCTCTAAACAACTCAACATCTCTAAACAACGGAATTTTCGAAAGCGGAGAGATACTACCTCCTGAGGTTCAATGTTCATCAGTTCCCAAAGACCATTATCAGTAAATCGCCATCCTAATGGAAATGAGTAACTAGAAGAACGATTGCGTCAGACTTAAATGAGTGATCAGCACACAGCTTACCCGGGGCTTCGGTAGTAGCGTGGTTTGCGAGAGCGAGTGCCTCGAGAGAACGCTCAGTCGTTTCAAATTCACAGATACCAGTGGAACTGCGATCCGACTTCAACGGGAAAATTCTCACCGTGTGTGGCACAGGTGCATCTTGGCTCACAAATATCTGTAATTCTTAATATTATCTTACAACATTTATCTTAATAAGTACTATCTTATGTCATTCTACGCATGTGCCAAGATGAAATGCCATGACGAAAAAAAAAAATGGTGCAGCATGCATCTTCACTTCGCTGCAGCTGCATTGCAATTGATGCTTACGAGCGAAGAACTTTTCTCGTTTTACAGGCAAACTGTTTCAGCAATGAGCTGGTTGAAGCTCAAAAGTTAAAGAAGGACTACGGAGGAAAGTGACTTCGGCAACAACTCTGGAGGTATATTTGAGAACTTCGGGGAAGTACACCAAATTGTCCGAGAATTCTCGAAGCCCGTTAAGCCTCAACCCAAACTCTAGAAAGCAGAAGCGATGGGGAATTCACGAAGTCGGTGGCGTTAATTTCATAAACAACGAAGGCAATGAATAAACGTGTGCAAAGACAAAAATCTCTCGCCCCTAACGAAACAAAGAGTAATGCCCACTTAAATCCGCTTCGATTTTAGCACAACGAATGATCTTGACAACTGGTTCAATTCCTCCAAGTGCTAGGGAGAGCAACCACTTAAATCTTCCTGCTACAAACCTATAAGAAGCATTTTTCCCCTCTTCGATGCAGTGAGAACAGGCTCATTTTCACTAAAAGCCCTACCAAATGGGGCTCATTCTCACGACCAGCGATCATGAAGGAATGTCAGCAAAATTTAACAGAGATTTCATGAAATGAGGACGCAAAAATACCTGCTTCATAGTCTCTTCATTTATCGTGGGTGGTGCGTTGAACCAATAGAGGGCAGGACCAGGTTTGACGATTTTGTTACGTCCTGCCCGCTCTACAGATGTAAAACGGTGATTTCGGCTGCTGGTGTAGTCCCTAAAAACTATGTGGCTAACCTATACGCTGTTGAGCTCCTATTTCTCTTAACGTACTTCTCGCTTATCTATACGACTGACTCATTGAAGTCTCTCTGGTTTGCACCAACAATATGGGCACCTTTAACGAAACACATTGTTCGGAGCACTATACAAAAGCGTTTATCAAACTCCTCTCAACACAAATGCTCACTGCGTACTTTGATGTTCGTATCAATCTGCCCATTAATTGAACGAAAAAATTGTGCTTTCATTTTAAATATCACCTCTCTATTAAATCGTCTCTAATATAAGAAACCCCAACATCTGGAGGTGGTTACCTCCTCACATTTCGTCCATTAAAACCGCCCTATTAGTTTTTTAATCTTCAGAAGTGTATGCTACATACTGAGTATCGAAGTTGTCCTTCATACAACCTTCCTGTTCTTACCCCTTGTGCACAAACGAAGAAAATGAGCCAATTGAAAGAGGCAATAAATCGAGTTATGAAGTTACTTGTATGAAGAAGATCCATCTGGTAGCTGTACAGGATCAGATATTTCATGAATTATTTCGTGCTTGGTTGGTCGCAGA
>JAARMF010002047.1:5764-24018 GCA_022844705.1 Toxascaris leonina
TTTTTTAAGTAGATCTTCATGACACTTCAGAAGATTCGTACAAACAAACTACGGCAGAAGGGAAGTGAAGCGACGCGAATTCGAACGCACTTCTAAAATCGATGCAAAAACATTTTCCACTATCGTTTGTGCGACTGCGTTGTCATTCACAAAATGTCGAAAGCAACAAGAAAACTTCCCGCAAAGAGTTTATCAAAGATGTGTACTTCCGCATCGATCATGAAATGCTGCAATAAAATATTTAAATACTCAAAAGATTTGAAAAAACCAAACTTAATTCAAAACCGCTGCTTTTCATTCACATTGCCACTAGGCTTACGATTAAGCACAAAGAAATAAAAGAGAAGGAAGTGAGTTGGCATCCATCGACTCCGAAAGAAACCACTCAGATAGCACAAAACACCCATCCAACGCAGTGAGGGGTATGGCCACAAGTGAAGACGCACTGCTTATTCGTTCATTCAGCGCAAGGATCAACCTCGGCAACGATTTGTGAACACAGGGATTAACACCGCCAGCAATTTGCCTTCGAGTGATCATTAACTGCGATGCATCAATCACACGTTTTCACTGGTCGCACGGCGAATATTGACATATGCTGGGAGAGAACCTACACGATCACCTTCTGAAATGCTTTATCCTGGGCGGAAATTGAAGTGTTGGCTGAAGATCCTGAGAGTTAGTCAAAGGCAGTGAAGTCGAACCTGACAGCTTTATAGAGCAGAACTTCAGCTTCGATCACCCACCAATCCCATCCTCCAACTATGACGGTGAATGAATATGGAGATACTAGATGCATAAAGAATTTATCGGCAGTGAGGAATGGAAATCAACCAAATAAACTTGATGAGATGCATTAGAGGAGAGGGTGCGATTCATAAATACCACTGAGTAAACAAGTAACTCTTCGGAAACAACGTTAATGGAGGAGGAGACTCATTGAAAGAAGAGGAAATTTTAACAGCCAAAATTAGGGAAGTGAGCAATATTGAATGAAGTGAACGACTTCTCGTTTGATTTCTTGTTCGCAACATAAAATGAGTTGTGCATCTCTTCGAAGACCATTTCTTCGCTCCTCTCAAATATTTCACTTAGAGCGAGCAAGGAGAGGACAGCAACGACCGATGCATTGCCATCAATTCACCACTAATACAACATCAACGAGAGCACTCAACTATGACCTTTTCGAATTCTCCTACCTACTAACAAGACATTGCATTCGCAACTTCTTTCCTAAAAATTTTCCTTAAGACAGGTGAGAGCTCATCCGAATTTACTCGAACAGTCGGCAGTCATTCACTTCACAAAGGTATTATTCACCNTCCATCAATACTCAAAATGCCATCACGGCAATGTCGTGTCACTATCTATGCATATCTATCTATATATTCGTCCGTTCATTCGGTCCATGGCAGTGCAATGTGACGCATGCGACGTGCGCCTGCCGGTTGCCAAATTTGTTACTCTCGCGATGAATTATTCGCATTTTAAGGTGACATGAGATTCGCATATGCAAACCTGCAGTCGAATGAACAACGAGTTTAGACTCCGACCACATCGATACGACGAGCGGAATTACGCAACGTCATATCTATTTGCCCCTTTGATGCGCTTTCCCACTGAACACTAATTCAGCTTCACAACCGACAATATGAGCGCAAAGCAGAGTTTCAACTGTTGAGAACATTTGGCGATTGCACTCACAGAGTACATTTCTTGACAGGAAGCACTCAAACGCCACAAAACATCATTCCTAAGCGAATAGCAGATTGCTTCGAGATGAGGCTGTGGTGCAGTTATTGATGGACAGCAAAATTCCATCAGCGTTGTTACCCCAAAAGTGGCATCGGTCGGATAGTGACATCAACACTGTACACGTATACAACTCACCGAGTCCATCAGCTGTTAGAGTTGTTATGATCTTTTGCAAGATTACGCAAACTTGAAGAGGTAAGCAATTTTGCACTTATTAAACAACAGTGAAATGAATAAAAATGTGGTGCTTGCGAGCGATGGCCTTCCTCTTCACGTTAAAGCCGAAAAGCAGCAATACAACGCAATGCTGCCCAGTGACCGTTTGCCATCGTGCTAGCCACTGCTTGTTTAAACCCCTTCACAAATCAAACAGCACAAGTTGAGCGTTAAAACAACGCACCAACACAATGACGGTCACGACGGTTGCTATGGTCGAGGAACGAGAGAGACGGAGAGAGAGACTTGACGGTACTGTCAAGGCCATTCGGCATTCAATCGATATAGGCAACTGTGCACGCCTCTTTATCCGCGCAAATAGTTAACAGTGTGATCGTTGGTGTATTTCTTGCCTGGGAATGTTTTCATGAACTCATCCCGGTCGCTCCTCTTATTAGCTCATCGTCAACAAATCCTCCGTTCTCCTATCGCAGTCCTCTTTCCGTTAAAGATATTTTTATTCGTTATGGATATTGTGAGAAATGTGTTACTACAATTCACAAATTTCGTGGTGCATTAAAACAGCTGCAATTATTGCATCAGGCTAGGCATTAATATGCAAATATATGTGTGGATGTGTTCATCTGTCCAGTGCTTTCCACTCACTGCCAAGCAAACTTGACCAACGCACAATAATTGATTTNNNTATGGATATTGTGAGAAATGTGTTACTACAATTCACAAATTTCGTGGTGCATTAAAACAGCTGCAATTATTGCATCAGGCTAGGCATTAATATGCAAATATATGTGTGGATGTGTTCATCTGTCCAGTGCTTTCCACTCACTGCCAAGCAAACTTGACCAACGCACAATAATTGATTTCCCTCCTTGAAGGTCCACTCTGCATTCGACAACGATCCACATAAGCAATTTTAGGCATCAGTGGGTGCCATTTTCTGGCATAACATTTAATGATATCTACAGACTGCAGGTTGGTTGCGGATTGCTGTTGGAGAGCATATGCAGTTAGTGATGCTGCTGTCTTCTCTACTTACGGTTACGATTACATCTGTGGTCTAACCAGGGGTACTCAGTAGATTTTACGGAGAGCGACTTTTTTTCGAAGGGGGGGGGGGGGGGGNCACAGATTTGCAGAAGTGGGAAAAGCGTAAGGAACACCAAAGGCGCTATCGCCACAAGAAATTCGCGGGGACGGGATTGCATTCTAGAGACCTCAGAAATTTCAGGAAACTGCAGGCTTTTAAAGAAAAGTTTCGGGTGCTAATTCTAGGAAATGCAAAAGCGTGAAGGCACTTAGTGACATCAAAGTTTGAAAAGTCGAGAATGCTTCCTGTCCCAATATTTCTCTACTTCTAAATAATGATACCACTCAAATATGCATGCTGAAAATCCGAGATGCGATATACATCAAAACTGGCTGTTAAACAATATGGAGATGAGTTAAATATGAACACGCTTTGAGGGCTAGTATCAGTCTACTTAAAATCGGTCACCCAACCAGGAGTGGAACTGGACGCAACCCATCTCAGTAGANGACTGGATGCAACTCATCTCAGTAGGGGTGGAGGGTTAAACACTTTTCATTTCCTGGCCCCGGTCTCAGGTTCACCTGTACCCAGACTCAATGTCCATCTCTGTAATAGTTTGGCGTCTTTGGCTTTAGCTGCGAGCGAAAAAAACGATTCGGACTAGTGAAAACAGCAGCGATCACTAAGAATCGTAGAAACGGTTGGCGAAAGCGCGTTTCCGTCGGCAATTCAGTAAACAGCTTAGGTCTCATAGGATCTTAATAATATCTTCATNACTCACTGCCAAGCAAACTTGACCAACGCACAATAATTGATTTCCCTCCTTGAAGGTCCACTCTGCATTCGACAACGATCCACATAAGCAATTTTAGGCATCAGTGGGTGCCATTTTCTGGCATAACATTTAATGATATCTACAGACTGCAGGTTGGTTGCGGATTGCTGTTGGAGAGCATATGCAGTTAGTGATGCTGCTGTCTTCTCTACTTACGGTTACGATTACATCTGTGGTCTAACCAGGGGTACTCAGTAGATTTTACGGAGAGCGACTTTTTTTCGAAGGGGGGGGGGGGGCACACAGATTTGCAGAAGTGGGAAAAGCGTAAGGAACACCAAAGGCGCTATCGCCACAAGAAATTCGCGGGGACGGGATTGCATTCTAGAGACCTCAGAAATTTCAGGAAACTGCAGGCTTTTAAAGAAAAGTTTCGGGTGCTAATTCTAGGAAATGCAAAAGCGTGAAGGCACTTAGTGACATCAAAGTTTGAAAAGTCGAGAATGCTTCCTGTCCCAATATTTCTCTACTTCTAAATAATGATACCACTCAAATATGCATGCTGAAAATCCGAGATGCGATATACATCAAAACTGGCTGTTAAACAATATGGAGATGAGTTAAATATGAACACGCTTTGAGGGCTAGTATCAGTCTACTTAAAATCGGTCACCCAACCAGGAGTGGAACTGGACGCAACCCATCTCAGTAGAGGGGGAGGGTTAAACACTTTTCATTTCCTGGCCCCGGTCTCAGGTTCACCTGTACCCAGACTCAATGTCCATCTCTGTAATAGTTTGGCGTCTTTGGCTTTAGCTGCGAGCGAAAAAAACGATTCGGACTAGTGAAAACAGCAGCGATCACTAAGAATCGTAGAAACGGTTGGCGAAAGCGCGTTTCCGTCGGCAATTCAGTAAACAGCTTAGGTCTCATAGGATCTTAATAATATCTTCATTAATATAAAGCTCTTCCATGTCACCTCTTTATTAGAATATGAGAGAAGTTGTGAGAACAAATATGCACTGTAAGATAAACAATCTTCATTGTACATCGAAAGATATCATCGAGAATTTCTTTTGAAATAAAGCGAGAGAGTTCACCTAACCCTCCAGCCATCAATTAGGAAGCGTACTGTTGAAATCAGTGCACAGGTGCATCGAGAAGCCAGTATGAACTGGGGCACTGAACCTGAAGCAGGAGCAAAAACCGAGCTGGGACGATACCCTCACCCCAGTNGGGATCCACCTGCTCACTGTTTTGAAGTGCCTAAACCGGGCTGGGACGATATACCCTCACCCCAGTTTATGGGGCCAATTGTGCAAAAATGACAAAAGCTTAAAATATTATGTTCTTTCATAAATGTGTTTGCACCACAGCATACTTCTGTTGCTAGAACCGTCTTACAAGTGACGTGACCTCTGACCCGAGATCACTGCGAAGCGGCTTAAGCATTTTAGCACACGTGCATCAGATGCACATATCAAGTGTCCTCTAATTTTCAGTGTTCACCCACATCCAAAAAGAGAGAAAGAAGCGGAAACGTCGCATCTGCTTGCGATTCAGTGTTATCCTTCCAGCAGAAATTAAGACAGCATGGCGCAAACACCGACTCGGTGCTTTCGTGACGGCACTTTGTGCACCGAACTTCTATATCATCACTGCTGTCAGGTGCACTCTCGACACAGCTACAGTAATCCCATTGTACAAAAAGCAAAGTATTTTAATTGAAAATTCTCAAAATAATGTATTTCTCGTTGAATTCCTCTAGAAAATTTATTTAAGTGTGAACTCAACGAAATTATGATGAAAAAAATATTTGGGTTGAAGTTTTATGAGTATGGTGGTTAGTGTAATGGAAGTAGCAAAGTGTGTTGCAATTGCCTCACTCAACGAGAATGATGCTATTTGCAGAGTTATATATGCAAAGAAAAGGAAACAATGGCATCGTTGAGGTCCATAAGATAGCAACAAATGAGCGAACGAATCAATTTTCAAGTTAAGGACTAGGAAATATGAAAAACTATACAAGAGCAGAATTGGGAACTACTACGAGATGATTCCGTTGAATGAAAGGTATGCACCACAAGCTTGAGCCATCGTTTATAAGTAGACAAAAACATTAAGCACATGGCATATCACAAAATACTATGCTATAACCTTTAATAGTGTGAGAGTTAAACAGCACCACGATGGAATACGAGTGGTTGGTATCGGGTGGTTTGTTGCTGGAGTGGGTGTGGGCTCGGCGCGATGGGTACATGACATCGAGGTTATGGTCGAGTAAGAAGGAAATTCGGCAGAAGAGCACTAAAGAGGACCGGTTCTGCGAGGGGACACAGTTCGCATGCTGGCACACTCATTGATCATGCCCTACAGCCAGCAGTGCCCATCCATTCGGCGCACCATACCGCTTCCGGCAGCAGCTATTCGCCGTTCCAAAGACAGCACTTTCTAAACGACTATGATTTGCACGCTACTTTCCAAGGAAGCAAGTATCTAATGTTCAGCACATCGTACTTCCGTTGCTACTCTTGTATCTAATGTTCTTTTGAAAATATGCGAATACCTCTTCTCTTCCCTCTANTGTATCTACTCTTGTATGTTCTTTTGAAAATATGCGAATACCTCTTCTCTTCCCTCTATAACATCCGGCATTGCAATTTTGGATTCTTCACTGACGATCCCACATTAACTCTTCAAAAAACTTAGTTGTAGCGACCTCATGGTGAAGGTGGATATAGACCGAGTTGCGACGAATTCAAGTACCATCAATTCATCGTCAATATTCTTTCATAAGATCAAGGAGGATGCAGTTGTGGATTTGGAGGAATTTGGGATGCCGGGATTGGGAAGTATGGATATAGCACATTGGTAAATCATTGAGTTCGATCATTAGAGAATAACAGCCCGACCATTGCGAACTCTCTTTGTGCCTTCGAAAATAAAAGCAGAACAGCTCATGTTTACTTTCTATGGCGTATGTGAGAGGGTGTTTAATTAGATCTTTATTGCAGTTTTTTTGAAAACTCATTTTGCTTTTGATTTTTCGGCTATCGGAAGAGGAAACAAATGGTTGTGTGCAGCATTTCAAGATTTCAATTGATTTTGAGGAGAGTATTGCAGTGATGCATCAATGAGTGCAATATGGCAAATATTCATTCACAGAGGTTATATGTGCACAACAAATTAATGCACCCATTAACAAGATTGCTCTTTTTTCTCGCAAAGTTGCATTTTATCATAGAAATGTATCTCTCCGAATTATAAATAATAAAAATTCTCCTTGCTAATCTCTCCCCCATCGAATTCCCCTCCCTCTTTAGCTGACGAGAGAATAATAACCCTCCTTCCCCTCAACAACCCTATAGCCGCACCGAACACTTCATTTATCAATGAAACATTATGCGATAATATTGTAGTTTGGCACAAATTTCAACAACAAACATGGCTTTCATCTCGACAAAAACTTTTCTTAACTGATCAGCTCAAAGGTAAAAGGGAAATCTACAGCTCGAGGTCTCGTTTGAAGTTACAAGCCGGCTCGAGGTAATTCGACGAACAGTTAGAAAAGTGAAAAAGACTTCAAGAAATCATTTTGTATCTAAATGCAATAATTTCGTGCTGATTTTCCGTTAGATTTCATATTGGAAATAGTGCCGCTTTAAGGGAATTCATAAAGCATTCAGCTGATCTGCAATATGAATGCAGTTACAAGTATTTTGACTGAAAGGCAAAGTATCAAAACTAGTTTCGCATTGGGAAAAGGAGCGAATGATGTTCAGTAATGCTCATATATTTTCCTATCTCAACTCATATGAATGCAATGAAACACTAACTCTATAGATAGATGGTGGAGTATAGCTGAACAGAACAAATGCTCTATTGTGTTGATTAGGAGATGTGTTGGTTGGAATTTGCAACGAGTTCATCTCATCTATGAATCGCTTCTCATTTTTCAGAAATCTTGAGCTAAATTTATTTGAGATGGCAACCATTCCAGAAGTAGAAAAAATTGTGTTTGTTTGATCGGAGCAGTGCTGCCATCGGGCATTGTGTAATACTACAGTAAATGAGTGTGATTCCCTCTCTCAAATATGGTCATGTTGAATAAGTTATACTGTAGGCGATCATTTCTAGCAACTGCTCATTACCGTATATGTAAAGTAACTTTTTGCTGACATTCACAACGATCACTTCGGGCAATATGTCAGCCTGATTAAATGCACTTCGTCGATTTTATTCTTTTGCAAATAGTAGAATAAGAGAAATGTTTCCGCCTATAAAAAAACCTCTTCTTAATAACTCCCCTCCCCCCCTTTCCACAAATCTGAAATCATGGGAAAGCCATAGCCTCCATGATTTCATTCGATATAATATAATAACTGAAAACAGCTCAGTGAAGTGATGAGCTAAAGCGAATAAATATAAAGAGATAACAAACTTCTTGTAGAGGGGACAAATTGGCTATCGCTTAAAAAACCATATTTAACTTAAGTGCTTAATAGGTGTAGTAAGAGAAACGAACTTGCGAGGAAAGGAGCGGTGTGCTAGCAAAGTTGAGGTCTGTAAGGAGCTGGCATGTAGTTTTGCACCATCTCCATGACAACCGGACAAATGCCGATCGAGTTGTATATGAAGACTTTAACTACGCTGAATCCACAATAGCTTGAAGCTGGGCGTTCTCTTCGGAACAAATCAAGCCGGCATGGTCGCGTGCGTGAATTACAACGTAAAGAGAAGAAAAAAGAGAGCGAAAGAGGATTTCCAAGCTATACCCGTCGGCTTTACATTCAGCTAGAAACACTACCGGGGGGAAGAGCAGTGAGAATAAGGACGCTTGGGCCTTCATAAAGTTTCANACTTGGGCCTTAATAAGTTTCATCTCTTATAGTTGGCTGTTTTAGGGGTGTGATTGTTTGTGTCGAAATACGAAGTGTTTTCAAGTATCACTGACATCAGTGGCATCCATCTCGCACATGGAGCGCTCTTTCAGTGGTCGATGCTGTTGGTAGTGGATCGTGTGCTGAGCCATCAAAGATCATCTTGTGATGCATGTGCCATTTTCGAACACCATTTTTGCCATGCACAACGGTGAATAATTCATCACTCAAAAAGCAAAACCACCGATGTTTCCTAACTATCGTTAGCGGGTTTCTCTTGACTTATCACGCTTTCAATGCGCATTTGCAAAGTTCCCTATGATGACGTCATGTCTATATGTGCATGCTCATTTGTCTGTGTGTATATTCCCGATGGTCTCAGTCCGAAAATTTCTGAACTAAAATTGTAAAATTCGGTGGTCACACTGTGAATGACCGGAGGAGTGACCCGCTGTACAATAACTGATGACATTTCCCAATTTTTGAAAGTCTTCGAATATTTCTTGCCAAAATCTGTGGCTGAATAAAATGTGCAGCGTTGTGACTGAAAAACTTTTGCTGAATAACTTTGCACTACGCGATGAAAATCTCAGCTATAACACTGCTGAGGATTGATTTGTCTCACTGAGCTGCTAATGAGGGTTTCCAGCAGCAGCCTATCTCAGCTTGAAGAAGCTGAACGCATCGAAAATTTTTGCATTTTCCGGANNNTGCATTTTCCGGATGTGTCTTCTTTTATCTTTTTTAATTCAATTCTTACCACTGTTCAGTTATATTTCCAACAGATCCCTCTGCTCGGTTTCATTTCGTGAAAATCGCACAAATTGCTGCACATCATTTGTCTTAGGATTCATTGCGAATTCTCGATGGTGCTGAGGGCTCTATATGAGTATTCTAACCACCAAAAATGCTGTCATGGTGTTCGTTTGAATTTGTTGGCAATTCAAACATTACGAATCACTTTCACATTCGAGGTAAATATTGCAAAAGGAAAGCGATGGTGACATTTAAAAGAGACGTCGGTGACTTCAAAAACGACCGTAGAAGCGGGATTGGGCACATCCTCTCGCTTTGCGGTCAACTAAGGCAACTGAAATTACATTGAAGTTATAATAAAAGAAGAGTAAATACTGCGAAAGCAGCTCTATCATCAATCCATCAAATAAACTGCCCATTATCAACTGTGTGCAGTCAATTCGTTATTTGCGTAGTGGCCGAATGAATATTCAAACAGTTATGAGACACACGCACATTCATCGTTATATTTGAATTCAATATTGATTGTGCCGATCAAATCTTTACTCAAATTTCGCCTGAATTGGAATTATTTAATGGACAAACAATCATGCATATATAAAGATATAGAAACGACCTCGTCTTGATGCACTATGCAACAAGAATAAATAAATAAAATGAAACGTGAATGAAGCAAAAAAACGCACAAAGGTTAGAAGAAAGACAACATTTCCGTCGCATTGTTGATGAGTTCGAAATCTGAATTCGCTGTCTGCACCGCAGAGTATCGAATCTTCTTTACGTCCTCGAGGATACCTAAAAAACAGATGAAAAAGCATCGAGAATGTTTGCAGTGGGGATTTTGTATTGCTTTCAAGGTAGCGCATGTTTCAAAGTGAGAGGCAGGCAACGTAAAGGACGAGCGTGTTTTATTCATTTTCTTTTATATGCCCTCTTTCATATTATCTTTTATTGTTTAAACGACATTTTGAACAAAGTGAGGTCTCCAGTGCATGTGCTACTTCAGAAACGTAATTACTTTCATAGGGCATATTTGGCAAAGATTTGTGTGACTGTTCTCCCATCCCATTATTGCCTTAAACGCATAATTTTGTGCCTAATTTACTGCAAAATAGAGCGATATTGTTCAAAAAAGAACAAGCAAAGAAACCCAAATATGGGCTCCATATCGACTTCTANCAGAACCCAAGCAAAGAAACCGAAATATGGGCTCCATATCGACTTCTACCGAAAACCCTAAAACCTAAGCTTTCCGGCATCTTCTCCCATTTTTGATAATTCATCCTTCTCGGCGTCAAAGAAACTCATGAACGCGATACCGGAAATTTGCGGCCGTCGCTTTAGTGTCCATTGGTTGAGAAATAGGTCTTCCCCGGGAAATCGTGGTTAATAACAGGTGAGTGCAGAAACGTCAATTGAAACAGCTGTTGAGCTGTTCCTAACCCGCATAAATTGTGTTATAAACTTCCTCCCGCAAACGAACCCAACATTACTCGAACTCATTATAGGTTTCCTCGAGACCAACTTCGAAACCTAAACTAAATATTAATAAGCAAGCCTGCTACAGATGCAACGTTTCCATGATAATCACCCTCGAATGTTATGGTCACCATGATTTCTATCTCCAAAAAGATACATTCCTTTAAAAGTGTTGAAAATGTTTTATAAGAGCGATAATCATTTACATTCAATGATACATTTATGTTCATTCTTATGCAATGAGTTCATTTTTTGGAAGTCAAAGTATAATTGCGAATATTGATCTGCGAGTGTAATTAGGGCTCCTGATATTATCACAATGGGGACTTCGAGGAGATTATTATACGCTAGTCTCGATGAATATTTTTCATGTTGCAGCTAATTTTTGGCTAATTCCTCGAGTTTCAGTATTCTATATTGAGAAGAAATTCTTGAACTGATGAACGTTAAATATCGTTGCACGAATTTATTTTTAATTCTGCTCAAGATTTCGAACGCTTCCCAATCATCACTCTCCCCTTTGGGTCCTGAAGCCAATATTCCCTCCCCCCCTCTTCTCTCTTTCCAATCCCATTCACAATTTTTTGTTGCGCTCGTGTTTATTAATATGTACTGCAGTGTACTCAGATTCATCATACCTCAGTGAAGTTGACCATTGATTTTTACTGAAAATGTGAATCACTGATGTGCACCCTTCATGATCTCAAATTCACTGTCGCATCGCTTTCTTTCCTCTTCATTTCATTTACAGCATTTTCTTTCAATGACTCCTTCTCGTCTGTGAAACATTTCTCACATATTTATTGATAATTCTAATTTGTTTGTTGACTTTCCACGGCGAATCCTTTACCCCTTTGTTTGCCATCGTTGCTCCTCAACGTTTCACACCTCCCACATTCGCGTACAAGTATTTATGGGAGTATTCTAATCAATTCTTGGCGACTATGAGAAATATGTTTTAAAAGTGGGTAATGTAATTTCTTACATAGTTTACATATATTGACTTGAGTGATAACTCGATATGCCGTGAATGACATGCATACTGACAGTCTATTGCAATCCCACCATCGCGAAATCTTCGATAGCATCGAACCGACGNCATTGCAATCCCATCATCGCCAAATCTTCGATAGCATCGAACCGACGAAAACGGTCATTTTAAGATTGATAAGAGTGGCGTTATCACGTCGATGTCTCGAAGGACGTTCACCTTCATAGACAACTACTCACACAAATCCCTTCGAGGACTTAACTTAATGCTGCCAAGAAGAGTCCAACGAACAATTTTTTATGAACAAATAGAAATTTTTACGGCCAGGCTGAAAGGAGAAAAACGGAGTTGATTCTGTACAAATATGGTGAAATATGGTGGGGGGTGCTTCAGTGTGTGCTGCGACGTGCACTCAGGCGATATGCGCTCTCCCGTATTTCACGACCCAACGATTGACAGTTCAACTTGCGGAAGCTTCGAATCGCTCTCTTGAATGGCTGAAAAATATATTCCGGCTTGAAAGAGCAATCTTTGAGCCGCAAGAAAATAAAGGAATTAGAGGAATGAATAGGAGTTATTACGTACGCAATCTTCATCACAACTGCCAGAATGCGGTCGCCATTTCAATGGAAGGGAAATCATATTAGCAAGAAACGATGCAGAAAGAGGAAAAGCACCAGATTCGAGCACAGCTAGAATTTTGTTTTTCGATGGAACGTCTCAGGTAGACTTTGCTCTGACCGTTCTCAACGTTTCCATAAAATTAGAAGTGATTCTAAGAAGCTAAAAATGCCGATTCCCCACCATATGGGATGCTCCTCACCAATTTTTTCCACTCCTTCTGTGCGCCTTCCTCAAATCAACTCTTCTGCTGCGACGCTAGTTACATANNNTTTTTATAACATTTTTTTCGCATTTCTTTTTCGCATAGTCACGGCTGTGACACCATGCAAGTTATGACAGGTTAAGAGTGTGGAGCTTAAAAAATATGGATCAGTCAGCATATCGCCTTTGAGTGTTTTCAGTATATGTGAGTGGTTTCTTTACACCGATATCATTGAGTCAATATGCATAATTTTTCGTTCTGTGTTGATTGCAGTGAACCGCTGAATTGTGAGCCGAATTCGTTTCTCGATGCGTTTCATGAAACGTTGTGAAACAGAAAATTAGTTTCGTCTTATGCGAAAATATCTGAGCAGTGAAAATCAACAAGCAATGCAATATGTCACATCACATCCTACGTTACTTAACTGCCTATTCATTCAGGTAAGTGATGGAATTTTGCGACCATTAAATGTAGTTCCTTCGCTTGTCTAGCACTTTCGTCCCGTAATGTTTTGAGACCTCTTCTGGAGTATCCAAAATTCTCAACCAGTAACACCACACTAAAATGCACTTCATGCTCAGTATCTGTATTTCCGGCTCGTTGTTGTTCATTAGAAAAGTATGAGCAGATTAGACCATAAAGGTTTTCCTCTAAACAACGTTCTACGAGGACATTGAAAGCCCATTGATGAAGCGTGGTTGAGATAATGAAAGTAAGCAGAATAGGACAAGAGGAGAGGAACGAATGCTTGTGACAATAACAAGGACTCTCCATCTCTTTAGGATTCAAGAGAAAATCGTCCATTGACGAACTCCACTTAACCACTTCGCTGAATTCATCGTTCCTTCCCAATGGTTGCACTTTTCAAAATTTGTTTACACAATTGAAACGACTCAATTCGCAAAACGTTTGGTGCATTGCAGTGACTGTATTGTGTGTGTCGAACTTTAATCAATGCTTCCTTGAGTTTCTATTAGCATTTAAGTTGCTCGTTATATATATGTTATAGTATCAATGGATTAACCCTTCTCAAATAGTAGCGTTATCATATTGGAGAACTAAGAAGATAGAAACCTTGTCGGTGTTATTCCAAGGAAGAATGAGATTCGCTATGAAATCACCCTTTTCGTTTTGATCGGCCATTATGAGAAAACGAGCATCGCCACTTCCACTCACCGGACAAGGGCATCCACGATCGGCAGAGAAATGAATTATCGTGTCTTTGACCACTGATCTGAAATCAACCACTGCTTAATAATAGGTTATATTACTACTCGCTATTTGCCTATCCAATTATCGTTGTCCCCCGCATTTTAATAAAAACGCAGCAGATTAGCCGTTATTTAGATCGCATGCAGATTTCTAAAAACGTAGGAGATTTCATAGGGCTGTTAAGGACATTCGTTCAGTTAGGACATTCAAATTTAGGGCCTCTATAAGGGTGTTTTAAAATTAAATGAGATGACCGAAGTGCACAAACACTGCGAAATCATTTGTACGCATGTTTGTTTCTCTGCAAATATCTTTCGAGGACAATCTAAAATATGATCGCCATGATGCTGTTGATGAGCAAACAGCCTCTCTCCGAGTGCAAAGCAGAGGTAAATATCTCAATACTGCATTAAAATGTCACTATTTTTATTTGTGTGCATATAAATGAAGTCCTTCCTTCTATGCCTATGTTTTCATTTACGAATACGCGTGTTAATGTGATTGTGCCATAGTGAGCAAATGTTTCCTTCGTGTTGATGAAAAATGAAGCAGAATTAAGGACAAATGAATATATGCAATCACCTTTTGCGATCCGATCTCTTCAAAGAACGAGCTTTTCGTACGTTCACATGCGACTCGTTTACGGTTCCTATGCGTGCCTTCAAAACTGAAAAACGCATCCGTGTTACTCGAAAACACTTTAAACTTTTTAAACATTTTGCTGGCAAACTGTATCCAGCACAAGAGACAACACCAAAGTGGACAGGCAGAAGAGACGAAAACAAGAAATCTTGCTGTGAAAACAGCATGTCTCACTGTCGTTTTGAAGACAACTTCAATAGGATATTCAACTGCAGCTACATCACACAGGTATCGTCACTGCCTCACTTCCAATCTGTGATAGACTCGTTCGTTTCTCTCATCGCTTTTCATGTTTTTATGTTCAGCGAAAATTGATTTGCAAATGATTGCCAAAAGTGAATTCATTTTTGTATGATAATGTCTTCGATTAAAATCGACTGGAACAATGCCTTTAACTGTTACACAGATACACTTTATCCACAGCAATTGTCTCAAGAAGTAATTGTTTGCTTAAAGAGGCTTGGACAATGGGGATCAGCAAGAGAGTCTGCGCATAGTTAAAGAGAGAACCGATCTGTGAGCGGCAGTAGTTGTCGAGTATGTTCTCGTAGGTGCCGACCTGACTGCACGATGGGCACGTATGATTGAGGCCTGTAAATATGATCCTTTCAATCGGCGGCGATCAAAGAGAACCGCCTGACAGCCACACAGGGCAGCCCTCAAAAATAACGCTGTCCCCAAGGCTCGCTTCCGAGCGTATGGCGCGCCGCTTCTACGCCCAACATACCGCTCCTTCAGCTTCTTTCAAATGCCGTTTCCTGCACGCAACATCCACATGAACTGCACTACTTTTATGCTTCAAAAACGAAATTATCCACTCTAAAAGTGTTGCCCCGCACATCGTTTCCTCTCTTGAGAGGCTTTTTCAAGAGCTTTCATAAACGACGACAGTTGCATCTCTTTTCGTGCATGAATCGGCACGTATTCTATTCTTTTCTTAGCAAGAACAAAAGTGGACACTTGGAGGCGCATACCTGAAGATTTCTCTGAGACGGCGCCAATGCACATGTCATTGTCTGCTGGATATTTCTTACAAGATAGCATCTCTGGCCACGGGAAACCATATTGTCTCATACGTCCTTCACAACCCTTAAATACACGCAAAATTGCAACGTCAAAGAGCAGTGGCATGCAAATGTCTCGAAGATGAATCGAATGAAAATGTCTGAGAGAAAATTGCCTTTTTTACATCTTAGAGACAATATTTGCGTTTCACGTCATTCATAAGAAAGACAATTCTCAAATGATTCCCAAAAATACGGCAAGATAGCTCAACAATAATTCCGACACCCAAGAAGATATAAAAAACCTCACTATTAACGAATAGATAGATTTGCAATATTTCCACTAAGTCAAAAATATAAATTTGCAATTCGAGTTGATACTAGCGACATAATTGTTTGTGTCCATTTGAATGACACTGCTCAAAAAAACTAGCACATGTGTGTGGGAACTGTTAGTTGCAACAGTAGGAGGCTCGCAGCTCGAGTATATTGCAATCTGTATCAGTAGACAGTACAGACTGTCAAATGTTTTGCGAGATGCTTTCACAGAGATTTATTTTATTCATTGTCGTAGGATGTGGCGATGCTAGAGTCGCCAACAACGATTGATAGTCGGCAGCACCATAACATTGCCACTTTGAAAAAAGCTGTTATTTGGAGGTCGAAAGTAATGAAATAAATACCTGTTGGACAGCGGTGCACAGCGATCGGCAAGGTAAAATCTCACGGTCTAATGTCGCTAGACACACCGGCGCGAACAGAGAACACAGAAAGAGCTGAAAAAAGTGCGCGATGTGCTTGTTTGCTGCGTTTCGGCCAGGCTGCGTTGCACGCTGTCTGAGACAAATGAACCTCGAGAAATTCCTTGCAGCATTTCAGTGACGATCGCCTTCTCGAGTCGTTTATAAATCAATGACAAATACGCAAAATAATTTTGGAGGATACAGAATCATGCATCGGCAAATTTTCCAGCAAGTTTCTTATAGGTCAGTCAACAGCCCCCCAAGTTAACGTTGTTATAACGCTCAGATCATCAAAAGCAACTGCATTCGCTCTTCACAAATGAGCTCTATGTCCACAATGTCATAATTTATGTCCAATTTGGCGTTAATTGATCAGCAACTGCTCGATGAAGACTATCGCCTGGTGATTTTCTATGAATGTTTAGTACAATTAGTTTTCATTGCATTAGGGTCTTCTCTGTCTCGTTTATGTGATACATAGGAAGGGACGGAGATGTATCCTTCCAACATTTCCAACTGATATCGATTATTCGGAGCATTATCGCTCTCAGTGATGCGACTTTCCATGCCCAAACTGAATGAGCAACGAAGAGTTGAGTGAACGCATACCTCAAACTTAGTACTACTAAAGAGTGTCAGTGAAGTATTACGGCATTCAAAGAAGCAAGTCGTATCACTGCTTGCAGTCATGCAACTAATTCCCCTTCGACCAGCAGATGCGATTTAGTAACCTGACACTGGCACAGATATTCTTCGAGCTGCCTACCGCCACCCCTGCACACCACTATGAGAATGCTTCCTCTCTCTGCGGCGAGAAAACTGCACTCGCAGTTATACACTTTAACACTTTTATATCCATCGAGAAAGTTGCAACACTCATCCAATATCTTGCCTCATGCAATCGTGTACAGGTAAGGCTGCACGATTTTGCACAACAGCATGTAACCTGCCAAAGAAATGAACAAAGCGACATACCTGAGTATCCGGGTGGCAATTAAGCCTATGCAAGGGTATCCAAGGCGCTGCTTGTTCAATCACTTCATCAACAGTCTCGTGCTCCAAAAGGTTTGGCAAACGCATTGTTGAGTACTGAAATACTGCATTTAGTTTTTCGATATTCGTTTTACGAATGATGTCGTCGACTAGTTCATCTGATGTTCCATCAGTGAAGCACAAGGCTTCGGAATGCTTTCATTCAAAAGAATATGATCACAAAAAGACATTAGCTATGACTAAGCATACATCAGCTATGGCCCGATATGTAAACAGTGAAACATGGCACGCTCATACATTCATCATTCTACGATATTTATGCCTTTCTTCAAACAGCAGCGTTGGTCACGAAGCTTTCCTTTGTCTAAAATCAGAGTACTTTTTGAGCTCTTATAAGCGTAATTTGTTGAGAGTTGACTATTAAATGCCTCTCTGAGAGACTTCTAACTATCTTCGGTTTTTCTCAGTGTAAAAAACGGTGAGTGTAAAAACTGAGGAGATTGTATGTTATTAGTGGGCGGGTCAACAATGAGTCTGACCATATTTTATCACGTTCGATGCTTGCGCGCCGAGTCGACAGGCTCAATAAGGTCCAAAAAGAAAATTACTGGATTCTTCAAAAAAATAACTTCAGTATTCGAAGATATTTCTGTGATACGAACTTTTTTAACACTGAAGTATTGCTGAAATGTTGGTGGAAAGAATCTTTCGTAATTCGCTGATATTAGAATGACTTTGGTAGGTGAAGAGGCGTATCAAGTGAGTTATATGATATACAATGTCGCCGTAATTGTGTTTGACAAAAAAAGCTAAATAAACGTCTTTTGCATTCTGAAAGAAGCACCTTAACTGCACATCAATCTTTTGAAGATTAATGAAAAGCGTTTTATGCACATCCTCAGTCTGTACTGAAGAACTAATTCAGAATCGAGAACCGCGCTCTTCATCGAGAAGCGATCTCGCAAAGCTTTTCATTTCTCCTCTCTCCCTG
>JAARMF010002048.1:0-20130 GCA_022844705.1 Toxascaris leonina
CAGCTGTTCAATGTGATCAATGTTACGCCCAGATTGTTTTTATTCAAATTGATTTTGAAGCACAGAATGCATGAACAAAGTGCACTACTTCAGGTATTCTTCAAAGCTTCTCTCATAAATAAATCGAAATTTAAAAGGAGTCACAATGACTGAGGTAATAAGCAGACGTAACAAATACTATGTGAGCCCTTGACAGCTGCAGATTTCAACACATTTATAAACCCGGCACTATTTATCACAGAACAGCAAAGTTATAAGAACTATCATGTCTTCAATCTACTCTGCGTATATTCCCACCATCTCGCAGCATTTTTTTTTTCTCAAATAGCATCAAAACTAGACGCTCCATCGACGCGAGTTGCACAGTGCACTTAGCACTGTGCGCCCGTCACGAAAATTTCCCACAATACCGCCGCGAGAATTCAAATTCTTACGGCGCTGTTTTCAGCGGCGCCGATGTTTTGAGAGCGGCTACCTCCCGGATCAAAGTTCACCACTGGCTGGAGCTGTTTGTAAGTATTTCATAAGTACTTTGCCAAAAGTGGGAATCTACTAAGCGGCTGTTGATGATCGTTTTTTCTTGGTTACCAATCTAATCACGACCACCCAGACGACGATATTCACATGGAGTTTTAAAAGGATATCTTCAGGCATTTAGCATACCTTCCCCAGGCGCTGAAGTATAGCCAATTCGAACTTCCTTCGCATCCTCAGAGGGGTAGTAAGTTATCTGAGCCGCACTGTAGTTGAAGGCTCCAACGGCACGCGGTCGCACAACCACCGAATGTGAGACATTCTGACCTGGTGCGATTCGCTCCCAACGAACCTGCAACAAGCTATCACAAGTCAACCTCTCTCCAGCTCTCCCTCAAAAAAAAAAACGAATCCAAACAGAACTGGAAGCGCTCTCTTTTCTTTAGCCAATATAAAGAAGCAAAGGCCTACCTGCACAGTTTTTAAACTTTCCAGCTCTTCCAAGAGAACTCACACACGAAGCATAGACAGCTGCAGCACTTAGCTGGCGTCTCATAAACTTAAAGCGATATCACATCGCAGCTCTCTCGATCAAAATATAAAAAAAGAGACATAATAAGGCATGAAATCAAAGCTATAATTAAGCCGCCGTTTCATAAATCAGTAAACATTCAAACACAACTCTCTTAAGGAGGGCTGGCACAATTCAATTCAATTTGAAGTAGGGAGGCTGTTTTTACCCCAATACCAAAGCAATCCTCTTTGTGTCTTGTTTGAACGACAAGTTAACGTAAAAAAAAACCGCTGAAAAATACCTTTTTACTGCTTCATGAACTTGAACACATCGTGTTGCAATTCAGACTTTTGTCAGAGGTAATCAAAATGCGCCGATATCTATCACTGTTTCTACGGATGAAACGAGATAAGACAGTGACTGAGACCCTCCTCTCTTAAGGTGTCCCTTCTCACGTCAGCTGCGTCCTTGACAAGCACGCTGCTGAATAAAACAAAATAAAAGGTAAAGCAAAACGAAATAAGTGCAGAGCCAGCATGTAACAATCGACGAAGACTGTTAGTGTGAAGCAGTAGGTTCCAAAAAAATCCATTCACATTAAGCAATTATCTGTAAGCAGTTAAAAACAATTAAACTTCAGCGTTTATCCTTCACAATGAAAGATGAATAAAGCATCAACTATAACTGATGGATGAAGCAATGTAAAGCAATACGACCTGAAGGAGTCCTCTTATTATTTCGAACGCCTGAGTGGGGAATGCATCACGATCATCCAGCGTCACTTTCATTGCTGTCTGCAAAACGGCTATATTACATCTGTCTGCAAGCGTTCATATTTACCTCCACGCATCAACGTAGGAAAACATAAAAATTCTGTGAGCATGATAAATCAGGAAGAGCAAATTTTGCATAAAGCTATAATTCAGGCAAACAGGCAGTCAACACGTAATAGCAGCAATAATGCGTTCATCGGAAAAACTCAGCTGTTATATGAAAGCTGAACGAGTTAGCCGTCTTACTGCAAATGCGTACGGCAGTAGATGCAGTGCAATATTGGAATGTTACGCAACATTGACACCTGCATACATGATAATCGTTTCTAAGTTAAAGAAGCTTAAAAAAACATTAACTAATGCTGAATAAGCAATTCGTTTTTTTTCATTCATCAATCCTCTACTGAATTTGAGGGGAAAATAGGATCGATATAAGCGATGGGCAGGAAAGATAGAGTGGTGAAGATAGCAGTGTTCCGCTTCAGAGTTCAGAGCGGTTAGCGGGCACCTTCACCCCTGAAAACTGGCTGTAAGTGGCGTGTTTGCTCCCCCTCTCCCCCAACCCCTCGCGATTGCAAACAGACGCTTTAAGGCAAGGATTCTCAGTTTTCCTAAGCTTAAAGAAATGAGCCAAGGCAGAGCCTTCATCCCGGAAAGTGAGAACACCCTACAGTAGTTTCGTTTATATGCTCACGGACACTTACATTGCAAGTTTTTGTTTAGGCAAAGCACACAAAACAACAAATGTTTGTAAATGAAGATAAAGAACACTCGCTATCAAATGATGGATTTCCCGGTCACGCCGGGCTGAGGAATCTGAAAATGGGCCTGCTTTCATTGTATGACGCTTACTACAAGGACACGATTGCCTAAAATTGTGAATTCTCATCTCGCAGGAACCAATACGCAGTGGCTCCAAAAAGTGGAGGGTAGAGAAGGGTGGGGGAGGCGGAAATGGAAGCGCGTTTACGACCTGTCCATGCAAAACAATAGGCCGACCAAAGCCCCGACCTTTTGATGCCAGTTTTACCGCTGAAATCTAGGCGAAGTGCGATAACAAAGCATACACCCAACAAGAGAAGTTTTCCATGCACGTTCGTTTGCCTTTACCATGAGCTGGCAAATTGTCAAAACATTCCGTTTGACATCATAGCACCGCACTCAATTTATTACATATCTATTACTCAACGAGATTACTTTCCAAATTTTATTGTACGTCTGGTTGTACATAATCGAACATTGTGCATCGTACGGTCACTGCACAACTAGATCAATATTAAAAACATTCGCAACAGGCCCACAGACTGGCCACACTTTTATAGTTTCCTTATGCCCCGTCGTCACCTGTATTCTATGCCTATCCAAGTGCTTTCATCGACTATTCGGGTGTTTTTCATAACACTTTAACACTTTAAACAACTCACCTTATCACCAACATTATAGAGTCGATAGTCCATGACGTAGTCCATCCCTTCAACTGCGTATTGCGAAAGTGAGAATTTCGAGGCAACAATAATGGCTGAATTGCGAGGAGTGCTCCTTTCGGCCTTTTCAGTGCTGGCCAAGCAAAGCACTGCGAGCAAGACGAAATACTTCATGCTTGCAACCCAGACCTTAAAATCACGTCTTCAAAATATTGGCCGACAAAGGCGCCTCAGACAAAGACGCACTCCGACACCAAGGGTCGAACTCATTTTCACGCTTCTAAACAACACTGTCAACATTTAGTAAATGGAATTTCTTTAATTTGTTGACTAAACAGACTTGGTGCCAATACGTAACTCATCAACAACTACATTCCCGGGAGGAGGGAATGGGAGAAGGGGTTGATGGAGACAGAGGAAAGGGAGATGGAGGGGGGGGGGGGGGGGGGAGGAAAGGGCACCTCAGTCATCACTTCTACTGTCACTGCCTTCTGATGGCGCGCTTTTGAAGGTGAATGCAAACTCAACAAAACACTCTTCTAACTTCCTCAAAACATCCCGTCTTTTTCCCTCCCTCCCTCCCTCCACCTTCTGCACGAAAGAAAATTCCTGAAATGGCAAAGGTATGGAAGTCGCTTAATAATTTTTAAACCCGCAACTCCAGCACACATCAACCCTCTCTCGCCCACCGTTCATTAGGATGGGAACGGGAAGATTCGGGTTTGACTAATAGCGAAAACAACCATACTGCAACAATCACAAAATCATACTGCTGAAGATATTTACGCAATGAATCAACATCTCTGAAGTAATCAAACGATCAATTCCTTCACCTGTTAGAAACAATAGAAACAGCTTCCAAGCAAAAACAGAACAAGGAACCCCTCTCCTCTTCCCACAGTCCACAAACTCAGAAAACGCATGCTGCACCACGTTCATTGAACAAATATGCATCGATGACGGTACAAAACTCACGCATCTCTATGGTTCCGATACACGAGCACGTAGTTCGGTTACTGTAGCAGTTTGAAACGAAAAAGTCTTCCCAGTGCAATACGACACTCGGTCTTATTTGCAACATTGCTGTGCGCATGAAGTAAGCATGGACTGTGCATCGATGTTGATTCATTGTATAGCTGTCGATGTAGGATAATGTTGTGGAAGCAACTGTTCTCGTTACATAAGTGGAGTTGAAGATTATCTCATCTCTTATCGGTAGGATGTTTGTGTTCAAAAGCACAAAACTACTCTCCGTTTGAACGTTCGTGCATCGTGACGAAATGGCTTTCTTATGTGGCGAAATATTTGGGTGAATTTTTCAATAAGGATCTTTGCCCGGTTTGTTTCTATGTATGTTGGTGGCTACTGCGTTGAATATCTCAAGTGCTTTACTGCGTATGACGATATCCACCGTTCAAAATTTTGAAACTACTACCAAATTTTCGCAGTTTGTGTTTTGAGAAGCGCTGATTGCAAAATAATCATTGAAAATTGGACTCTGAGGACGTCCCACCCCCGTTCCTCTCTCCATTCCCTACTTTTGTCTTATATGCAGCATCAGCTCTGGTTGTGCGTGAAAAGCAACCTTAGGGTTAAAACCTCATTTTTTTCAAAAATGGCTCTTACGAAGTTTGGCAGCACTCTAGCAACTTTGAACTTTGGGCACTGTAATAGGCACTAACGCCAACTTTTCGCATAGCGAGATGTTCACTAAGTTGTTCGTAGCTCTGAGTGACTTTCACGTCTTATATCCGTGATCACACTGATGAAGTTGACTGATCATGGCTGTCTCTTTTTTATGAGTTGTGACGCTGAAGTTTCAAGTTTCGGAAGTTGTTTTTTCCAGCTACCTCCGGGACTCCTCACTTTCGAAGCGCTTTCTCAACATCAGATCAAAGCACGAGACCTAATCTGTTGCGATTTCGTGAGTACTATTTAAGAAATGATAAATTTGCCGTGTTGCTGGAGTCGGAAATAAATCTCGTTATGTTCAGTAATTCTGACTCATTCGCACCTCCACCCCTTCTCGTCTTATATCCTTTCCACGTCCCTCCCGTCCACTGCATTTGTCTCAGATTTAAACGTGATCTGTATTAGGGCTCATGCATGTTATGGAAACGAGGATTAGGTTTCTGAAGGTGGGTTTGTTCAAAAACAAATTCGATGTTCGTGTGCGGCGTTTCCACTAGGCGACTGAAGTAGATAAGGGAGGTTGGTAAATGAAATGCTCACGGCAGCACCAACGAAGAATGCGGACGTTTCGATTCTGGTGCCTTCAGCAAATTTTAAGCGGTGTCGTTTATTCAATGCGAGCAGGAAAAAACGTTTGCAACTTCTGGCGTTAGGGTTGCATCTTAATCCGGACTCGGTCGGAACCAGAAGTTTTTTTTTTGCTTATTTGAAGTTGACCTTAGTTTCGAGATTGGAAATTGTTTTAGAAATTCACTTGTTTCTATCCACAAGATCCCAAAATTTTCCACGAAATGCTTTATCATTTATTTAACTATTTAGATAGAGTATGTGGAGGTTACAAGCAATTTTTTTGACAGACATAGTCAAGTAATGGTTATTCGAGATGTAAAAATGCTCTGCTATTTATATGCAATTTATTTCGTTCTTTTGACTTTCGTTCCATTTGCATTTTATTCCACTGAGTCCTTGAGCTTCACTCTCATGTATTTATGTATCCTGTACATAACTATTCTATATTATGGTCTTCGCAGTTGCATAGTGGGGCGGATTTGGTCGTTCTGTAGGCGATGTAAATATTTTTTCTTGCAATTTCTCTCATTTATTTATGTACTCACTTTTCTTTTAACCATTCACATATCTGTTTGCTTGCCATTTATTTCCACTGTTCTCTTTCTTCCTTAAACTGTGTGGCTACACGTGGCTTTATTCTGTTTTATGGTATTTTCTTTATCCTTTCTTCGCTTCGAAATGAATAAAAACATTACTACTATTACCCTCATTATTATTATTGTTATTATTATTATTATTATTATTATTATTATTATTATTATTATTATTATTATTATTATTATTATCATTACTATTATCATTGTCATTATTACTATTATTGTTATTGCAGGATGTGGTCGCTGCTTATTCCGTTATGTGCCGCTTGTATTTGTGCTCAGGAGTATACGCCCGACGATGCTTCTTCTGCGGCAGATACACTCTCAAAGACAGTTCAGGGCACTTCAGTCAACGAGTGGAGAGGCTACTACAGGAGAGAACACTCGTTAGTAAAGCCTTATCAGGGTAAGCTGTTGTCCTATGCTGTCAGCTGGCTGTTGTCTTACGGCATCTTGCAAGTCGCATCATCGGAATGCTTATCTGTGCATATGTACTTGTGTGACTGCATGTGCATATGTCTGTGTATGCTGTTTGTCTATTTTTGCGTTAGTTTCAGCTCGGCATTTAGAGGGAATTGAGTGGTTTTTTACACAGAGTACACATCCTCAGATGATCATCTCTATCAGCTTTTTGAATTGATTCAACAACTTCGAAAGGTGTTCCAGGCAATTAGAACAATGAAGTGTACACAAAAGTTGACTCACATTATTTTGTAAAGTAATGAATTTATTGGGTTTGGGTTTGTGCAAGTGATGAGGCCACTTCACATATGATTGCGCTGTTCTTTTGATTGCTTCATAAACAAGGATTTATAACTCCTTTGTGAATGGACATAAAGTATGTGCGTGCTTGCGTTTTTTTTTCATATACTCGTTACATTGCAACCCTATATTGAACTCTCTACTCAGGTATATTGAACTCTCTACTCAGGTATATTGAACTCTCTACTCAGGTTTAGGAATAAGCGTCAAGGAATGCGATTAAGAGAGGTGATTGCAAATTTCTTCTTATGACGAGAGGAAGCGCTTATAAGTTTCTAATTTCGTCATTGCTGTCATATCTCTTCAGATGTGATCTGTCCTGTTAAAGCATCGTTCGTAGATGAGCTCACATCTCATCGTAAACTATGTGGCTGAGCAACATAGCAGTCGCGCAGTACATGCATTTATAAGCCCTTAATCCATTTTTTTTTGGTGATCATAAGTGGTTCATCAAGGGGTTCGCTTGCTGCTGCGTCAAGCTTTGAGTAATTGCTCGGCAGAAAAATATTTTGACGTCTTCGGGTACCAGCTTACGACATGGATTAAAATTTGTCTTGGTCGAGTCAACCACTCCAACGTAATCGCGATCGGCCGTCCCTTCAAGATTGAACCATGTTAAGTCCATGCCCACATAATCACAAGTTGCCTATGTCTGTATATTTACAAGCGTCAATCCTGATGGTGACGAAATCGGTTTAACCTGAGCCCTCCAGTCATGTTCAGATAGTAGTAGGCCACTCATTCTATCCAAATACTAATTCAATTTATAATAACTTAAGTGGCTTGCGACCAGTTTTTGCAATATCTGCAATCGCGTCAATTCTCGTCTTCTTACTCATCATGGCTTTTCTTTCCAGGAACAGGCATGGACATACCTTATTGGGACATCACCGGGTCAACGATGGTTTCCGGCCAGTACATCCGGCTGACACCTGACTTGCAAAGTCGTCAAGGCGGTTTATGGAATACGATGGTCAGCCTGTTTTTTATACTTCCAGAAGCGCTTCTAAAGGGTCTGGATTTCTTCGTTGCTAAAATATTGTTTTTTTAGAGAGCCTTTGATCCTTTTTTTTTGCGTTTTTGCTCTTTTGTTGCTTTGCCTGTTGTTCTCGGTTTGGGTTTTTGGCTCTCACAACTAAATTCAGTCCCTTATTACGGCGATTTAAATTCGTCTTTTTAAACAGAAGACATCAGCACATGAAATGCAGCGTTGCGAGCTGTGTGCACTGCATCCCGTTGAGTGCAGATGCATATGTACCTGCACCTTTATCCTGAACGTTTTCTGAGCATTATAATGTCACTGTTTAAATCCCACTTGTCCGGGGAAGCATATTTTTGGAGTTGCGTTATTATGAGCGGTTTGAAGAGTAAAATGTCGACCATTCCTCACGTTTCCTGAAATTCTTTTTTGTAAAGGACCATTTCTAGTTAGTTCCTGCGCGCTAAGTATACGATGACTTAATGGATCGAAAAATGCGTGGGCAGCTCCCCATTTCCCCCAATCGGAGGGATGGAATGAGGATGCTGTGCATCTTCTAAATATCGGGTAAAAACTTCTCTTCGAAACTAAAAGAAAAGGATGTGAGGGGAAAATCGACAAGGATATGAGTGATGCGTGACACCACATGGGGTACGAACTTTACAGGGCAAAGTCAATGTGCAGTTACACTAATATGGGTCCGACGCAGACCGCTGCGCATTAGCGGGTGTAGTTGAGATCCACGCAGGCTGCGCGAATCTCGCATGTAAAGGTGACGCAATTTTCGACGACAAAATAATGGTGTTGCTTTTTGGAGCAATCGCGGTCGAACTTTTTCCGGGCTGTTCGCCTCTCCTTGTATTCAGAATCTGCGTCTCCATATGCCCACTCTAGGCGAAATGTTAGTCGGCTCACGTTTCTCTTTTCAGTAAGGAAATTTGCAATGCGCTTCATTTGAGGAAAATTTTTGACATAGCTTTTGGCGCCTCGTCTTCGATGTTTATGTTAATTTTGTTTGTGCAAATCCAATTAGACATGGGCTTCTCTCGTCTTATCTTGCACAATATTGGACTCGACAGGTAGGTTTACTGCACCATGCGAAACAATTTTCAGATGCGATGATATTTTACTTGTAAGAAGAACGAAAGGCACGGAAGGTCCTTTTTTAAGGATGGGCGTGAAATGTCTATTTTTTTTTTCGATGATTGGCTCAATTATGCACTCATCGGACGCGGCGCACAGTAAAACCCTCAAACACGCTTTTGCTTTTCCCAAATGACCCTTTTGGTTTATGGATTGTAATGTTTTGAATTTTGCGACTGATTATTCTTTCAGTCCTCAGATTTCTTAATTCATCACCACAGAAGTTGTGGTGTGGGATATTAAAACAGAAATTCGCCCAGCTTGGAGGGGAGGTCTAAGTGGAGAGAGGTGGGAGTGTGGAGGAGTTTATGCTGATGCATGAATTGGAAACATGCCAACAGTCGAATGCTAAAGATGTCAGAATGATGATTTGCCTATTCATTAAGGTAATCGATCTAGCATATGAGAATAGCGAGGTGACGTCATAACTCGCTTGTATTTCCATCATTATCTCATTCAATGCCCATTAACGTAGTGGAAGTCATGAACGTGGTCGGTGTATGTGGTATGAGCTGTAGGGGCAAGCGCACACCACCTATAGAGAAGCCGGAACTTTAATCGAGTGCACTGTTCTCGTGGTCGGAGAATAATGGAAAACGTGGGCGATCTTTTTGAGAAGGTATGAGATGTACTTTCCCTTGTGCATTGAGCACACACGCAATGTAACTTGAGAGATTGTACTTGATAGACGAACGCTGTGAAATCCGTTAATTTCAGCCAGTATGGTCTCGAGATTGGGAGTTGTTGGTGAATTTCAAAGTGCACGGCACCACTGGTGACCTCTTCGGCGATGGCTTCGCAATATGGTATGTGCAGGAACGGAATCAAGCAGGCAACGTTTTCGGTTCAAAGGATTTCTTCCGTGGCCTTGCGATCTTCCTCGATACGTACAGCAATCATAATGGGCCTCATTCGGTAAGCTTTTGCTCGAAATTCGCAGCCTTATAAGGCGAAAAGGTTGAGGGTTTGAATCTGCGGGCATTGCCTTCGTTCTATACAGGTCGTCGCGATAAGTGTTAACTAATACTGCGTTATGATGTTTTATTATATTTTACTGTGCTATGATAGGCATCTTACTTTTGGCTTCACACCACTCCCCGCTTTCACTATCCACACTGGCCAAAATATGATATTCGTGAATCTCGTGATTAGATTGTTCAATGCATCTAGCGTCGATTAAGCTTGAACAGAAATGTTCCACTGCAAATTTTGTGGAAGCGAATTCTTCTTTACCTGCGAAACTTTCGTATTTGGAAAATGGAGTTTTCAACGCGTCAGAAGTCGTTACTTTAACTGAATACAGGGGAGTCCGCGATTCCCATAAAAATTCGGTTGTATGTTCAGTGCTAAGCCTGTGCCTAAAACACTTGTAACCGTGATCGCTGGTCAAGTTGCCCCTGCTAATGCAACAATTCGCATGGCGCACTCACAGCTTGCCACAACACAAATACGTGGACGAATTTAGGTGGACAGATACGAACAGAAAGCATACCCTTATCTTCGCTGCAATTCGCCGTTCCTTATCCAGTGTCAGGAAGGTGAAAGTCCTGTGTGAACTTTTGCATTCGCAGTGACAACTTGCAATCAGCCAATACCATTACGGCGAGCTGAAGTGCGGGATAGCAATGCATCAAGGAGAGACGCGCTTCTAATAATTACTGCATAATATTTCATACATTATATGTGCCGAATATAGATATGGTGTCCCGCAGGGAAATCATGGGAAGTTGTGTAGGAGACGGCATATGTAGCTTAGTGTCTCTTCCCCGTTGTTCAGTTCAGCTTGCTTTATTAAACCATAAAGAAACATACAGTAGTATGTGAAGAGACTACCGACACTCGAAAATGAAAGCATTCGAGTGTCACGAATGTGGTAGTGCAAAAGGCCGAACCGAGATGATATGGATATTAATATTATACAACCTGGCCGTCTACTTCACTCAACGATGATAAGTCAAATTGGGCTAATTTCGCTTTGAAAGCATTGAGATTTCTAGCTTCCACAATATCAGCGGGAAGTTGATTCCATACCCGAATTACTTGGAAGGAAGATGAACTTGATATATCCATTCTTGTCGAAAACCTATGTTGTGGCTTGAAACGAATTTGGGAGCGTGCGTTAAATGGGGTATTCAGACGTGCTGTCGAACGGGATGTCGCAGCAGCCTTTCACTATCTTAAGGCATAAGTGGAGATCAAATTCAACTCGTCCGTGTTTCAAACTTTTCAGACCGAGAATCTGCGTTCTTTCGGGATAGGAAGGAATGACAGAATCGGGGAAGGCGTCATGAAAAGCAAATCTTGTGTATCCCATCTGCACGCTTTCAATCATTTCGTCATCTTTATTAGTGCATGATGACCACATCTGAGTACAGTATTCGAAGAGAGGACAGGAATAGACAATAAAAGCAAGTCTGTAGTGTTCAATGCACGGATGTTCTAGCGAATGTGGTATACAATTAGCCGCTCGTGATGCTTTTCTTGCTACTTCCCTACAGTGAAAATTCCACTTGAAGTTTGAACTGATATGCAGACCTGAGTCCTTGATAGCGTCTTGCGCGCAAAGCTCACTCCCATTCAGAGGTAGAGGGCAATTGTGGTGAAAGTTCAAATGAAGGAGACTAATTTTTTCTTCCGAAATACGCAATTGCCAAGTTGCGATCAACGTTCTAGATATATAAGGTCTTTCTGAAGCTCGTAGTAGTCCGCAGCAGGATTGCTAAGTAAGCGATAAACCTTAAGGTCGTGCGCAAGCAGTCTGAATGCACTGGACAAACCATCAGATAAATCATTCACATAAATAAGAAAGAGTAAAGGGCCAAATATGCTCCCTTGTGGAACTCTGCTAGTAATAATGTGAGGATGTGAATAGCATTCACCAATTTTTACCACAAACTCTTGTTGTGGTAAAAAAGATCTCAGCCATTCCAGAAGTTTACCACATATCCCATAACCATGAAGATTACTCAATAGTTTTCGATGGCAGACCGTATCAAAGGTTTTAGCATTATTGATGCAAACCACCTCAACCTGCGGGTTTTTATATACCGCGGAGTACCAGTCATGAAAGCAAGATATGAGCTGCGAAAGCGTGGACTTTCTAGGCAGAAATCCATACTGAGCAGGACTAATCAATGCGTTTGAATCGAAATGGGACAAAATATCTTCTTTAACGATAATTTCGAAGACTTTACATATTGATGAATTTAGGCTGATGGGGCGATAATCTTGCACGCCGTTCGCTGGACCCTTTTCTAATATAGGTGTCACAATAGCTATCTTCCATTTTGATGGTAGGGAACCACTGACCAAAGTGTGTTTGAATATATAAGAAAGTGGGTAGGATAAATCTTCAGAGGCCCGCTTTATAAAGTACGAAGGTATCGAGTCTGGGGTCAAGGAGATCTGATCGCTTAGCTTTCTAATAGCTGCGCTGACCTTACCACAGCCAATATCTCACAGGAAAGACAGGTGCCTCGTTATCATCAGTGGTGAATACTTCAGAAAAGTAATTTGCAAACATTTCACATTTTTCCCAGTCAGTAGTGATGATCAAGTCATTTTTAGTTTTTGAAGCACCAATATCTGTTCGAGTGCCGAGTTTCCCATTCATATACTTAAGGAATGATTTTTTGTTGCCGGAGCATATGAGGCGCTTTTCTCGGTTTTTTGCTAACTTTGAGCACTCTTTCTCAAGTCCTTTGCACATTTGTCAAAGGCTTCCAATCCCACAGGAAGAAAGCGGTCACGCCAGAGAAAATGCTTTTTGGCAGCAAAGCACTTCAAGTGGGAAGGATATCTTTTGGCTTTTACCCGGTTCCTTTGCAGAGCTTTCAATCACAAGATATACAAACGATAGGAAGTTCTCATAGATTTCGTCAATATTATAGCAGTTGTGAAGGTATCTATCCCAATCAAAATTTAAAAGCGTTGAATTGGCCTTCTCCCAATTTGCTCTAAGAAAATCAAAAGAAGGATAGATCGAAGGAATGCTTCTTTCGCAGATAACTTCGAAATAGATACTACAATGATCGCTAGCAGAAAAGTTTGGAAGGACTTCCCATTCCGAAATCAACATGGGATCGTAGTATAAAAGAAGGGCCAGCGTGTAAGTGCCATGGGTAGGATCAGAGATTAGATTGAGAAGATCGGAATTGATAAGAAAACGATCAAACGTCGTTGTCAAGTGCACGTAAAGGTCCTTGAGGGTAAGTGGATAATTGAAATCACCAATAACAACCAGTGGATATTCTACTGCGCTCCACTCAGAAATTTTCTCAAGTAATTCGGCAGGTTCTTTGGTTCTCACATCAGGCGGTCGATAAATTGCAATTAAGCGAAAGCATAAACCGTTTCTATGAATGAAGTCAACAAACATAGCCTCTCAAAAAGATTCAGATGCTTCTGATTCTACGCCCGCGTAAGAAATTTGCTTGGACGAAATCGCCGCACCACCATTAACTCCATTGATCCGGTCACATCTGTGCACACTGGACGAGGAATTGAGGCTTAACAAAGAGTCAGAGTCGTCTTCATTTAGCCAGGTTTCGCTCAAGAAAACAACATCAGGAACATCGAATTCAAGTAAAGCATTAAAAGAAGGTACTCAAGAGCACGCATTAAGGTGTGCATTTCAAGAAATTTTCCCCCCATGAAGACACGGCTCTGAGCGGATCTCAGTTAATTGAGGCGATAGTTGTCGTCTTTTCACAGCACCATGGATGATATAGTTGCGGTTTTCGAGGGTGAATGAGTGCCGTGCTACCCTCATTTTCCTTACAGTGCTGTTGTCTACCCTCTCTTGATCATTTCTTATTCCTTTAGTGGCGATGCAACCAAGTGCGGTGTTACTTCGAAAAATGTGATATAAATGGATGCATCCGCTTTTATTTGTTCATCAAAAGCATATTATAGCATGGCCATCCGTATATTTCGGCGATGGTCAACAATGGAAGTCTCCACTATGACCACGACAAAGATGGCACGCACACACAATTGGGTGGAGAGCATGTCGGATGCGAAGCGAAGTTTCGCAATAAAGAACATGAGACGCAGATTCTCGTTCGATACGTCGGTGATACTCTTTCAGTAAGCATTTTGCTATCACTTTTTCCGCGTCGGTTTCGTCGGTGCTGAATGTGCCCTATTCGCTGTATAAGATCCTTTGGTGCGCTAACATTATGCATTTAGAAAGGAGGTGCAAGTGTAATCGACCACAATGGCTGATTTTTAATTAATTATTTTTTGCTACACTTGATTGACTCAGTGGGATTTTACCGTGCGTGAATTTATGATACGCTGTAGTCGGGAGATAACTCTCGTTAGAGGTGATGGGCTTCGTAGCTTTTAGTGAAATATGTTACGCGACAGAATGGCACACTAAGGTGAACTCAGTCGTCTTTTATTAGTGTAGGGTTCTCTGTGGGGCGGCCTTTCTTAGATAAGTTTCCAAACCTAGTAAGGTCGTCGTCATCGAGTCTTCAGAGTCTTTCAAAATGTAACCCCAAAATGACATATGTTTTTTTTTGTGTTCTGCCACACATCGACTATTTATGTGGGCCTACTTGCTCAGCTAGTAATATGAAAATGAAATGTGGCACATAACACGAAGTCAGCTCACCACTGCGTTGCTGCCTGTCACCCTCTTCTATCTTTTAATTCATAGCAAATGTGTCGCTATTCAAAACAATTATATCCCACATTTGCATATTACGTTTGGAATCGATTTTGCATCATGAAAAGGTTACAGCGCATGACTAACTGCATGTCCCCTCACGGTTCGAGCTTATGCTTCATGAAGCCGCTCCGATGTAACGTGGGCGTCGCAGTCATGTTAAAACCATTGATGTGAGCGTCACGAGTGTATTCTGAGGACGCCTGAATGGAGCGTCATCTTGCACCGGAAGGTTTGAATCAAGTAGGTTGGAGGTTACGTTGAATGACCAGAAGCATTGCCAATCTTAAATCATCCTATCGTCGAACATGTGATTTGGAGTATGAGCCAAGCAAACATTGCAGACATTATCGAGCTATGTTCTGAAGTAAAAGCTAACACGTACTTTTTTACAGTTTATTTATTCATCGTAAGCTTTGAACTCCTTAACATTATTCCGGTTTTCAGATATTTACTGACGTATCAGGCGCTGGTGTATGGAAGGAATGTATGAGCGTTAACGGTGTTAGATTACCAACGGGCTATTATTTTGGCATGTCGGCAGCCACGGGAGATCTTGCTGGTTGGTGGTTTTCGGTGATTTCAAGTTGGCTTTATGGTCCCTTGGTTTTTATAGCCTTAAATTATCTTGATGTGCAAGTTCCAATGTTTCTTGCTTAACGTCGGCCTCAGTGCCCTTTCCGTTTTTATTTGCCATTATTCGTATACAAAGTAGTACATTTATTTGATCGATTGCCTTTTGCATTTTCACACGTTAACGTTACTGAGAACGAGATCTGAACGGTTATTTTTCTATGAGGGAAAGGTACATTTGCGATTTATATAGTCTGTTTTAAATGGGGTCCCAGTCGATTTCATCCCGTTCCTAAAAATTTGGAGTGGAACCACCTATACACTCAGCGTTCATCTTGAACAGTAGCTGCCGTGTATGGCTTAAAATTGCTAAGCGGGATATTGCATGGTAAAGTTGTAGGCATTGGTTGCTGTGCTGTGCTGATTGCGCTAGCTCTGCTTATTCCCTTACTCTCATCCGCAGTCGACTATGAGTATCAGCGATATCATTTGACACCTCAGTGAGATAAGCATTACCAACCCTTGTAGGTAATTGCACTCTACGGCTCAGATTCTTCGTCACCTCGATGTATGCTAATTCCTTTCGTCATCTCTTTGCTGTAACGCCTGCCATAGAATTGGGATTTATGTTTTTGAAGGAGTTTTACTCATTGCGTTATGCTCACTGAATCTAGGGCAATTCTTCTTCACGTGAAACTTGCTTGCTGAGGGTTGTTTCAGTCTCACTTGTTAGTTTAGCTTCGAGAATTAGTATATGACTGGTAATGAAACATTTGCAGACAACCATGACATAGTATCGGTGAAGATGTTTGAGCAAGAGTTCGCGCATGTTGACAAAGAGGGTGAGTTGAATCGGCAGAACATCGAACCGGCAGCCGATTTTGCAGCGTCACCGCGAGATCATGTCGAAGATCCACGACCATCGAAGCTCGGTTGGTTGGGCACCATAGTTTTGCTCATTATTGGCATTGTCGTGGTGGTTGTAGTGCTGGGATTTGGTCTTGTTTTCCTGCAGAAACGTCAGGAGCGTTCCAGAAAACGGTTTTACTAAATGGGTTACACATCGTGCATTCATTTCGGCATATTATTGTTTCAGTTGGAGAGCACTGTCACCTCGTGCTCCGTATTAAGAACGCTTACTTCATATTTGACGTCTTTCGCAAATGTGCGCGACTGATATGCTTCAGAATCTTTTTTAGGTTTGAGCGTTGGCAGCAGTCAGCGTAAGTTACCATCCCTCCGATTATCTTTTCTGATCACTTCGGACAAAAATTTAGTTCGAAACCGAGGGCTCTAGGCAGCTTCAAATGAGCGAGCGCGAGTTGTTAATGTTATGTAAAGAGTTTGCCACAAACTTAAAGCTTGCTAGCAACATATTTGCGGAAGGGCCTAGAGAATGCCTATTGTGGATCATATGCCATTCTCAATGAAGTGGTGGGAACATTGCAAACTTCCCAAACTCTCTGAAGCTTCGAGACTTACAAATGCAGCTTTATTTGGTCGGAGTTATGGCTTTTTGGTCAAAGATTTTGTGCTGCCGTTGTTTATAACCGTTTTCGTGGTTTTGTCGTTGTTTTTTTTTAACGCGATGTAAGAGCGTTCTCTGACGGATTGTAGCTGTTGGTGAAAAGGATTGGAGAGGTGCGTGAATACGTTGTTTGAAGTGCTGCTGTGATGCATTGTTGTGTCTGCGAGGGAGGTGATATTTCGTAGTCGTTATCGATATTTCGTTTCCGCTTATTCGTGAGAATGTGGGTGTTTTTTATGTTATCACATGGAATCTTTTCAAATCATAACTGCTTAATTATCTGGCTATTCAGTTGTTCACTTCGCACTTGGGGATGTATTTCAGAAACATAGGAATTGATACAGTTCTTTGCAGTTCCATTGCAAAAGCTTGTGGGATTGATTTGAATCATGCTAGTTGTTAATGGCAGTTGCAAGCGTTTTGTCGTTAAAAGACCCTGCGCCTCCAATGTCCGCTAACACTCGCCCTGTCCCAGCTCTCCTCCTCTCCACCATCGAAATAGCCAAGTCTTGAGGTTAGCTTGCGGGAAGAAAGCGGTGTTTTGATGCGCTATTCTCACGAACAAATTGCTTGAAATTGAAGTGCAAATCTTTATTCTTTAAATTTGCTTTTACTGTTTATGTTTTATTGCGTTAATCGCTGTAAGTAGTAACGAGGCCACAATGAAGCACTGTTGCTGTCCTGGTATCCGACTTGTTAAAGATGGGAAGAAGAGGAGAAGGCTTGAGGAGGCGGAGTAGGAGGCGGTGGACTTGGGTTCAAGGCTCTTGGATGCTTTAGCTATGCAGTCGCGCATCCCCATCAAAACTGGTCATCTTGGAAACTCGGCAGATGAGGCGATTAGCCACTTCGCTTCTTCGGTTTTCACGTTTTAATTGTTTTCGATTGCGAAAACATAACACAAAAGTGCCGAATACAGTATTGTACTGTGTGGTGGTGTTTGTGGATTTCTCTGTGTTGCCTCAAATGCTATGCTGTATTGTCTATACAGTGATCGACAAATATCGCCTTTGGAGTAATCGACAGTCAGATGCAAGTCGAAATGTGGTGTGACCTTTGTGCAGCGGCAGGTAACGAATCTGTTTAAAACAACTACAAATGCTTTTCTTCAAATTTTTACTCTGGAACTAAGTCCAAGCGAATACAGTTGCAGGCCCCAGTGTTTGTTGTTTATATAGGGTGGGCTGTTTGCTTCGTTGGAAAGAAGCTTAGACATTAGCCATTTGGAGGCTTTATGCAAGGTTCGTTGTTTGTTATACTGAGCGTCAGTTAATATTTTTTTTTTTGCAGCGGTAAAGTCGAGGTGGACGAAATACGTTCTCGAATCTATTAGATAGTATGTTTATAATGATAGATTTTTTTTAGTCATGCAGTTTTATGGTTGCTCACCTTCACAAGTATCCAGGTTTTGTGAAAAGCACACCGCAAATTTTAATCCCAACTGCTGCCCGATGTGCCTATGTGTCTGTGTGTTTATTTGCTCTGTGCAATATTCAGCTGGGTACTTGTGTTTCTTGAAGCGCGATTTCACCTTTGAAGTCACTGCTGAGTTTTTTGTTCATTATCTACTTGCCGGTTGTTTGATGTGTTTTTCAAAGTTTGTATAAACACATATATTAATGATCTCTTTTACACCTATAATTAACGTCTAAGCCATGATCATTGGCGCAGCCGAAAGAAATATCTAAAGGTTGTGAGGGGGGGCAGGGGTAATGAGACGGGCTTAGGTTATAAGCAGCGCTTCCAACCCTTACCTCCCCCCTTCCCTCCCCCACTCCGGATTCTCTCCTAAATTTCATGGAAAAGTTATTTTAAAAATGATTTTCGGTTTTTAATGAGCATTTCCAGAATGTTTCTGCGTTTATTAGCAAAATCTCTGTCAACCCAAAAGTTTCAAAGGTTTTCTACAAGTGTCCCCACCTGTCGTGATATCCTCTTCAGCAGTGCTCTTCGCTGGAAGATGTCTGTAATCTTTCGTCACGCACAGCTAAGCGAGGAGATCATTGGGAAGTGAAGTTCCTCTTTATGGGGAGATTTTGAGACCTTCGAGCAACAGAAGGCTCATTCGATCGCTTTTGCCCCATACTGGTGTGTTTGTTTTCTTTGTGGTTGATGGCACTTTGGAAGGAAATATTTTGAAACCCGTTAAGAGTTAGCGTTGTAGCATGATTTGATACTGCCACAAAGAGTGATGTAGATTTCGTTAAGGTTTTTTCGGGCAGTCGCACAGTCGTGAAGTTTCGTGTGGCCGCAGATGAGTCCAAGGGCGAATGACAAAACATCACGCCGAAAAATTTGTCGTAATGCATTGCTTCTTACGTGTCCATTTCGTTTTCTCTGATCTTTTTCAGCAACATGACGCTTTAAGCTAATCAAAATACCTACTGCATTCTCTTGCACGCTTTCTTTTTGTTTCATACCGGTCATTCATCAGCGTGCCCATCGCGATTCACAGATTGGTAAACCAGATGCTCGCTTTTGTTTGCGGGGGACTAATCTTAGTTACGCATTTGAAGGATTTTATTTGCTCTCATCGGACCTTCAATGACAGCTTCTTTTTGAATCTGGTGCCTTTTTTATCACGGGCATTTTCGCGCGACTTGCAACAGAATTCGACGAATCTTATGCCAATTCTGCTTTCAGCAGCAAATTCTTATTTTCCAACAACTGCATTTTGCTCATAACTTATAAAGTAGTAAAATACATACGCACTATTAAGTGCTTTGCTTTGTTGCGTTAGTTAGTCGTTTCTCGCCTGAGCGAATTTCGTTCGCCAACCTCTTCAAATCCTCGAGCAAACTGCTTCAGTGACCGAGTAACTCTCTAACAGTTATCTGCAGCTTTTGGACAACAGGCGCATTATCCATGCATTCTAGCTGGACGATTAGTATGCCGGCAAAGTTGTCATTCTAGCCTATCGAAACCGCTTTCAAGAAGTTGAGTCTCTAAGCGGCGTTCGGTTCTCGTGAATGCGGTTATGACATCATGGATGGCTGCACCAGAAGTGCGTTCAGACATGTCGGTCTAGACAGCATCTCTGCGCCGCTGATTTCGGACCGCGAAGCACGTTACCTCATGGGTTATTCAGTCAACGCCACCGATCTCGTATAACTCGAAAACTTCGATCGGACTCTTTTTAGCCTGCCTCATTTTCTACTCACATTGATCACATTGAACAGCTGTGATTTCATCGATTTCGTCGTTGTCTCCATCGATGCAGCTGGCAATTTTTCCATCTTTCTCGATCCTGAACTCGCCGCGTCCTAGCAGTGCCATACAGAAGTCGAAACCCCATCTTGTTGGCAGTCTGCCGCGTTCTTGCTTTCCATATTGCCGTGGCCAGTAGTACATCGCCTGGTGGCCGGCCTGCTGGCGACGTAGGTTTCGGTTATTCGGAGTTTCCTTCTCCTAGCCTTTCTTCTTCCACG
>JAARMF010002048.1:20359-31791 GCA_022844705.1 Toxascaris leonina
AGTACCTGCAAGGCAGCAGGGGCTGCGATCTTTTTCGGCGGATCGTACTCGCCGTGATGCGAAACCGTCATTGGGTAATGTGACCATTTTCTAAGTGTTGGCGCGCCACCGCCAACCCCAGTCACACCCTGATGAATCTCTCCGTCGGTTGGTTCACGCCTGCTTATTCTGCATATTCGCAGGCGACCGTCATATCTGACGGTCCTTTCGCGACCCTTCCACCTCGTCGAGCTGAGCAGCAGGAAACACGACCGCTCAGCAACCGCCCACGGACATCGACAACCCATTTTCTACTCAGGTACTATAATACGCGGTAATGAGCCAATGCTTGGTCCCTTCATTAGGAATTTGCCCACTACACTCAGCACAGATGTAGCACATGCCATTCTCAACATCGACAGAAAGGACATCGCTTTTGAACAAACAGACATTGTCTACAGCAACTTCACGAGGTCATTCGATGCTCACAGCAGTTCAGTATGATCTCCAACCTATTAGCGGTTGCTTTATTCCGCGAACTCAACCACCTCACCTAGACTTTCGGTCCCTTCGGAAAAGTTGGTTGGGAAGGGCACTGGTCGGACTTTGAGCTGCGGCAGCAAACATTACAACAACCGTTTTGGTCCACTGGAACTGTCTGTTATGGAAATAGGTTCCGTTCAGTTGCGGTATGTAGCACACAATGGGATCAACTCGCCTTTGCTCGAACCTTCGTGGCATCACATTCATCCCGAAGAAAAAGAAAAGTTGGCTTGCTCACCTGCAGAACAACCAGTTTGATGAACAGTGCAGTGTAGAGCAGATGCTTTCGAAGGTTAGCTGACATTGACATTTTGGCAACTAGATCCAAAAAGCATTTTCCTCGTTTGAATCGGTTGAATCGGACCGACAAGAAGAAGGTTTGCGACGTTGACAACTACAACGTCCGAACCAATAATACGACTATGAATGTGCATTAACAACAATTGAATCGCCAAATACTTCTCACTGAAGTGAAGGAATGAAATCATTGCGGTAGAGTACTCAGAAGTGTTCGAGTGACCAGATATTGGACTTAGCGTGAAGTAGTGTGAAGGCAAGGGAACAGTTGCGAGAGCCGAAAAAGGACCTGTGCCCAAAAGGTTGCAACGCCTATTTATTACATGCATTATGTGAGTGAAAAAAGTGCCCTTCGAATCACTTTGCGACGTCGCCACTCGTGAAGTCAGCTTCGTCAATTTGGAGTTCGTTGTGGTGATCAATTGGACAATAAGAGTAGAAATGCGTGAAACGATTATCTTCGACGTCAGCACATAATCTGATTGGTTCTCACGTTTCATGCTAAATACTGAACTGGCTTAAAACGCAACCAAAAACTGAGTAATTCAGCGCCAAAGGAAGAAATTAGCATCACACTAAAATGAACGTCAAAAGAAGATTGAGTGTTTGGAAAGGAATGAATTCTAAGATATGCAATGGCATCTGTTATTTTGATCGCATTAGCGTGATTTTGTTCTACAATAATAAACTAGGCACAAACATGTTCGAATAAAAGTTAATGCGGCACTTGGGGATCGATTCGCGGTTTTCGGCTAGCAACGCTTCATAACGAAATTCCTATTTAAGTGAAGAAAAAATGAAGAGAGAAGAAAATATGGAACGAATAAAATATAAAAATTGGACTCTCTTCACACAATACATCAAATGACGACGTGACAGAAAATTAAATCGTTGAAAAATAAAACTGCACGCAGTATTTCGACCACCATATTGACAAATTCGCTTTAAATGCAGAAATATCTGAACCGTTGATAAAGTTCTCTGAGGCCAATCAACATATTCTAGCAATACGATAAGCTAACGAAGAGGAATTCAGTTCAGCGAACATTTTAGAACTGTCGACCTTGAAGAATGCCTCAGAAAAATTACTGCTATAGGAGTAATTCAACATTTCAGCAAATTGCACTGATAGTATAGTATGTATCATGCAGGCTGGTACTATCATAATATAGACTTTACCACAGCGCGTCAGTTTTTCGCGAATTTTAGACTACAAACCTTTAATCACCAGAAATAATTCTAGTTAAACTCTCGCGAAAAGGCTTTCCGAAAAGCACTTCAGATAAATTGCTTTAGTACTATACCAATGATCTCACTACCACAATTTGTGTACGATCATCGAACTTGAGGAGGATGTGTCAGAAATGAATAGTAGTAAATAATAGTATTTTTTTTTGCATCGATTGGAGCACGTATGGCTAAGTGAGCGAAGCAAGGAAATCTGTGAAAGTCTTGGCAGTGATATTCTGAAAGTGAGCTTTCTAGCTAGCCGACAAGCGTTAACAATCACTTCGAAATCAAGAAAATCACTTGAACTGAAGAGCAGTTTGTGTGAAGCGCGAAGAGGGCGCTACTAAAGCAGACCAATATGGAAGAAATCGCTCTTACTGTCTCTTACGTTAAGCTGGCGAACCAAGAACCACCATGAGTAATTCAGAATATCGTTGAGGAAGAACGGAATGATCGCTCAGCTCAGTAATTGATATGCGGCTTGTGTACAACTTGCCTGCAATCCGCAACTTCTTTGAAAGATTTATATAAAGGTAGGGGACATGGGGGTACTAAAACTATCATCGTGAAGCTAACACTGGATCTAATACAGGCCTTTGCACCTAATGTCGCCGTATTGATCCAGTGTTGCAGCTGATATTGGCACGCATCTGATACTGGTCTTGATAAAAAGAAGTCATATCGACTCCAACTTGGAAAAATGACTAAATAAAATTGGTTCAAGACCCTGTATTAAACATCTTAACAACCCATAAGTATTTCATGAATGAACAGCTCAAAGTTTTTCATGAATAACCATTTCGAATGATCATCTCGTAATCGACATGAGTCACTTCAGAGGGTAAAGGCACGATTCAGGACCGCTTATCAGTAAGCAAATCATATGCTGAAAAGCAGTTGAAAGACCTTCCAAAACACAATTGGTTTGAGTTCAGTGCACCGAAAGCATTTAAATGGCCGACTGCAAGTGTTAAATGATCGATAAGAGTGATCCATCAACAAAATTTATACGATCTACATAGTGGGGACGACAGCTAGTAGGTGATAATTAGCAACTGCCGTTTTTACGGATTTTTAAAGCAACGATATAACCAAAGAATTTCTCCGTTCGGAAGAATGACAGGTGCTCATAGGATGCAATTGAGGAACCAGAAAAGCGAATAACAGGCGCTGTTCACACAGAACGCTTCGAGGCTTTAATCGTTTATTAAAGACATTTTGAAGCACTGAAATGAGTTTGAAGGTGATAAGATTTTTCGAGATTTATTGGACGTTCGACGTATAAATAATTCGTCAATCTCAGACAGAAAATGCAGTTCTAGTTGCAAGTATGTGGTTCATTTTTGGAAGATAAGAATAAATTAACTGGTGGAAATGGAACTTTAAAGAGTTCTTTCCTATTCGCTTTAATTTCCTCATGCGTCCATAAGGGGGCATTTTGTTGCAGTCGTAAAGCATGAGATTCAGCAGCAACAGATCGGGATTTTTTCACATGCAGATTTGATTTACTCAGTTGCATATAAGCTGTAATCAGCACCTTTTGCCATTAGTTCTCCACTTTTGACAGATTGAATATCGTCCTAGCAGACGTTATTATTGGCCATACACACGTCGCAACATCTGCAAACGTGCGGTTCTTCATGTTCCTATGAAACGGCACACGCGTTGCATCTTTCTTTCGAGCGGCTCTCCGACTATGGATGAAATTCGAATATTTAGTACGATCGATGCTAACAGCATGTAACAGGTCGTTAATCAGTTCGAGATTTTTAGGTCTTCGATGGTCTTAAATTGCACTTTAGTGGTTGGACCGTTAAGTGGTATCAAGGAATACTGTATTGGAGGCAGTTGAATGAATAGACTAATAAAAAAGCAAGTAAAACTAGGTAGCTGATGGCGAATAAAACATCGGAAGCAGTTGTGGAGAGCGGACGTGTTGTCTATGCAGGTGTTGGATTAATGATGGGAACGTAGTTGATGAAAGCTATTATCGAGTGCCGCTCGAGTGCGTGAGTGTGAGAGCAAGATAGGTGCCCGATAAGGGTGTATGCGGGCGGCGGCCATCCTCCCCAAACAGGCCCACGACAATGCACTTTTCTTGCTGCGAAACGAGCGCGAGGCCATACGACACTTGCACCCGACTGGCGCCTCAACGTTTCGCCTAGGCGAGGCATCATATCGCGCCTCAGCGCAGTTCAGTCTAGCCTATTGCTTCATGTAACTGCTTGCTGTTTCGCAGTATGCTTCTTTTCGTTTGCACTACCCTTAAAAGAGTAGCATAAAGCGACTTTACTGATCACAAGCCATCGCTAGGGCGATGATGTGATTCTCGAAGAGCTCAGAAAATCCCACCGAACATTACAAGCGTTCTGACAATATTTTCTGCACTTCTCTCTGTCACCTCCACTTCTAATAATAGACTGCTGGTTTGTGTCGCGCTGGTGAACAATGAAAATTTGTTTTTCACTCCTAGAATTGCTCGTGTGCGAGCGTTTACAGTTTTACAGCGTTCGTTATGCACTGGGCTTATCAGTGCACCTGGAACTATTTTTTTTATCACATTCTGCTTCCACCATTATATCCACCTTGGATGCAGTCGCAAATTCGTTTGTTCATTTGTCCTTGTCTTATGACGAAATCTGTTGACTATTAAATCACTGTTTTCCGTGCGCAGGCAGCTTACCAGCCGTTCAACGACTAATTAATTCGTGGGGCCAACGTCACACTAGTTTACATGCCTGAGAAAACATTTCCAAACCTAAAGAAAGCTCGCTGCCTACATCAAGCCTTTGAAGCGCGCAGCCTGGAGCATAATATCGCGCAGTCACGTCATAAGTTGTTTATAAGTCTGGGAACAGCACTTCCTCTTCACGCTATGTGCTGATCGATGTCTTCTAATTTCTTCAAAGACATCGCAGAACGCACGTTATTCCATGAGCATTTCCTTTCAGATCCTGTTGCTGTCTACGCGCAATCCACCATGAAACGCACTCAAAGAATATCGCTAAAAGAGCTGCTTAATCACAGTTAAGCCTACATTGGCTCATCAGCTCAATGTTATGGGGCATTAAATGAACATTATATCGCTGCCATATCGTCTTCGCTTGTCTCGTTGAAAATGCAATAAAGAGTTGCACTTTGTTGATAGCATTTTCCATAAGGCTGCCGAGGAAAATGTCTACATGAGCGTTGTATTTCGATGTACACTTTTCTTCACTTTTGAAAGCGTCAGGGTAAGAATGTGAAATGCACGATGAGCTCACAGTTACTGTAACTTTAGTCAATGATATGATAGGTTATCATCCTGCAACGCTGTCCGGAAGAATTCGTTGTTGTCAGAATTATTTCTTTTTTATTCAAGCGTTTTTTTTAAGATATTGAATACAACGTAGGATAATATAATATAGTAATATAATATAATACAAGATAATAAGATAATTAATGTACGCACAAGAATGGCTTATTAAGATAAGCGAGACAAGTTGGACATTTATAAAGCAAATGTGTTTTGTCGCTATGCGTAATAACGTGACCACTGATAATGAAATGTTCTCTCGTTAAATGCATAGAAATTCCGGTAGGATAGAACGCAGATGGGACTTCTGCGTTTTTCATCTGCCTGTTGAATGTATTGTGGTCGATATTAGACGGGAAGGAAAGCACAAAGAAGATGGAAAACGCGAATTTCGGTCACTGTAGCTCATATGCAAACATCACCACACATACGAATGCCTCAGCTGGAGTGAACACGCAATGATATTTTCTATATTAGTTCTTGAGGTGTCCACTTAACTCAGCGAATGAATACGCAGTTGTTTCATGAAATGGTAGAGTCCAGTTGCTTGAATACGAAAGAGTCTCGTTGATAAAGTCTCGTTGGTAGTTCCTTATGTTGTTCGTTCTCAATTTTAGTTCTCCCTGCAAAGGCGCAGGCATATGCTACTGTGAACATTTCTATATTTATACATCCGAGTGAACTTCTATAATACAATTTACGTTACTGAATGGTAGGTGGACATTCCGCCATAGGAAACGCTTTTGAGCACACAAACGGATGGGTTGGGGTCAATATGCGTGATGTGGAATTTCTGGATCTTCAAGCAAATTGGGCATGACGCTAAACTCCAGACCTTGGAAAGGTAGTGTTTGTCTCAAGGTGTTGGGTTCTGAGGCTATACTTGCTTCGAAACTTGCTTTACAAAGCTCGGCTGTGGCTTGTGACAACCGATACAATTTGCGCAGCGCTGATTTTTTGAGAGTCAAGTTCCGATAGTTCGCTTCAGAGGGTGACACTGGTGCACACGTTTGCCGCAATCAGTTCACCATGTTAAATGCTCGTTTTCACCTCATCTGTTTGTGATATTCAGAAGCACCAGTGATACTTCCTAACCAGTTAAATATCTTCTCGGAAACTCTGAAACTAGTGTTTATAGTTTCACTTTTGTTGTCGATGAGATTTGAGAGTATTTTGCTGTTTTGAAGTCCGTAGGGTTTTTTGTTTTCTTGTTCTAGCATACGTAATTTTGCCCACTTTTCCAGGAGTCTTGTAGGTTCCATCCGAGTTGGCTGCGATATGGAGGCTGACGGTGGTTGAGCGAATATGAAGAATTCTTCGTGCTCGGCATATCTCACTGAAGATCTCTCGGGGAGCATAGGTGCCTGTTGGGGAATTGCAGATGATTTTTGAGAAATAGAACTGAATTTTTGAAAGAAAATTCGTGCTAGAATTTTCAACCATACAGTTCGCGAAATTGCTCCATTCACCTTCCCCTCAAAGCAGAACCATCATTGGGATGGTAAATGAAGGGAAGGCAAATTGAGTGGTTGTGGCGATCGCCGAGAAGTATTGGGTGGAACTCGATGGTTGTTGGGACGAGGATGCGGCGTTAATTTTGCTCGCCCATTTTCCGAAACATGCTTCACTAACCTAGACTTTGTGCTTCATTTCCGCCCGCTTTGCGTTAAAGATCTTTGAAGGAAAACCGATGTTGTTCGGAACTTTTCGTTGAATTTTTACATTTTTTTCCCGATGTCACCACTTAGCAGTGTTTGCTGTTGAAACTACTTGCTTATTCGGTGATGTGTCGAAATCATTTTCGGTGAGCATGGAATATTACTGTGTTATCTAATAAGAACGGCGGTGTGAAAACTTTTTATCCATCCTATACTGCTGCTCTAATTAGTAGAATTGAACAATTGCAGGTGGACTGCATGAAAATTTGATGGGCGCACAGTGGTGAACGACTTTGCGAAGAAATCCAACTAAATGCGTGAGGCTGTTGAAAAGTCCATAAGGGAACATGTGATTTTGTCATCGGCATCAACATCTCAAGCAATTGCTGGGCCAAGAACACGCACACACTATCCTCAGTGCGTAGTGCAGAAATCGCGTTTGCCCGAACGGCACATCTTCGGATTCTCGACGAGGAGCATTATATCAGCTACGTTCTTTCAACTCCTCCTTTGCACGGCTAGTAGATTTGCGAATGCGGCAAGGAAAAGTACTTGCGAGGAGAACCGAGACTGCAACAAGTATGAGTGTGACGTAGGCAAGTTTTATGGTTTTTCCATCAGAAATCGCATTCTATGAGCTTACGTTATAACGATTGTCGCTGCGTATTTCCACATATCTATTCCTGTTTGTGCACCTATACAATATTCAGGCAAATAGGACATTCACGGTCATGATTCTTGGGTAGAGAGGACAATGGTAGGGGGAGGGACGGAGGCAAGAAGTCACTGGAGTTACTGTAGCAAGAATTCCGTCAGTCTATGCTAAAAACCACCATTCGAACTAAGTTAGATAACTTTTTGTAGAGAAGCATACTTACATGTCGCGTACGGTCGTTAGTGAAGCAATACGTGGATTACCTCGCTACTGTTAAAGGTACGACTTCCTCAAAGGCGGTACAGAACTTTCAAATGAAGTGGTAATAAAAATATTCTTGACAAGCATTCTCTTAATTGTCCCATTTAATTTGCTCCTCGGTTGGCCATTTTATCCGCTGTTGCTGTATAACTAGCCTTCTTGCTTTTCCGCCACCGTTTCCTCCGATGATGCCCTAAACTCGCTGTTTATTGCTTAATGCAAGATTTCGTATAGCAAGCGATAAGGAATAGTGCCAGCTGCGCACAGCCTTTGTGGTTTCGATGATGATTTCGTAAGGATTATACCGGACAGTCTGTCTTGGATATTACCGAAATTCTGGGCGGAGGCATCCGGGCAAAACGTCCTATCAAAAATTCTCCATCCTTTACCCTATCTTTCCTCCCGGCGAAAGAATTGGAGCAACTTTCTCTAACTGGGCCTTGAAGTTCTCTTGCAGTAGTAAACAACGACGCCCCGACGATGGCAAGTGCATCGTCTCATTGTCTCTTTTTGTTGCAGAACATAGCTTCCACGTTCCAGTGGATTATTTCATAAAGCCTGGCAGGTCAATATTTAGTCGGCCATGCAAATGTCAGTCCGACTGGAAGGCTCACTTTTGCAAGAACTCGGCACGTTACAGGCTCGCCAGCATTGACAATGAGGCCTCTATGCCAAGTGTTTGCATTTGCAGGTTCCATTTTGTATACACCGCTCAAGAGAAGAATGCTTTTTATACAGCTTATTCTCCATTTCCTTCAAATGCTTGTTGTGGGATGTCGTAAACGTTGCATAAAACTGCTAGGTCGTGAAATGCCCTTTTGGAATCTGAACTGCTGAATGCTTCGAGAACTTCACGAAACTTTTTAATTATTAGGTTGTTTGTGCAGAACGAAAAGAAAGGAGGTCTGTAATACGATTCAGAAGAAAACTTCCAAACTTTAGGCAGCCCAAAAGGTATTTGTGGACTTAAGAACCATTCGTCTGTTGTATAAAAATGTTCCATGCAAAAAAAAAACAGTAAACCATTTGTCTGTGAATATGAGAACAGTAGAAATAATGACTGAAATGTGCGCTTTCGTTCAAAAGGCTATGATTGGCTATAATTTCAGGCAGTTCAGTGATGATGGTCGCAGCTGTCAGCAATTCATGACGCAGTGTTTCACAGATCGGCGGCCTGGCCAACCGTAAGTCATACCCTCACTTCACATTTCTTGCTATCTTTTTCTGCAACTGGCATTCTTTTCTGCAATTGGACGTTCCTTCTAACTGATCAGAAGCTGCTGCGTTAAGGTCATTATACAAAAAAATATTAACTGAGTATAGTAATAGGTATTCGAATATAAATGTTTTGTCCTCTTTCTGCATTAACTGTGAAACAGTGCTGTCATTATTGAAGTGCTGCATTGCTATGATGAATACAATACTAAAACAGTGCATTGTTTTGCTAAAATAGCTGTATTATTGACTTAAGGCGGGGATTGGGGCAATACATATTTAGAGACTTCCTGCATGATAATTTTTAGCATCGTTGTTATATGAATTGCTCATCGTGTGGTACTGGTCAAAGTGCGGTCGGTTGCAATCCAGCTCCGACCAAACATCTCGGTTTCATCTTTCCAAACCAGCCCGGCTGGCACTCTCATCGGGACGAGGACGGCGGAGTAAGTCCCGACCCCCATAAGAAACGCAACGATGAATCGACTGGTCAGCATTCAACGGACAGAAGACGAGCCTAAACCTTAGTATTCACGCGACTATGCTTAACTTGTGTACATGTAATGCGAGAACGCTGCTATCGAATGATCGATTGGAAAAACTGAAAGAGAAGGGCGTCAAAAATAGAATTTAATGTGATCGGCCTAGCAGAAGTAAGGAGAAAAGGGAAGGAGGCCGTCGGCCAGCCAAGCAGTAACTGCTTATATTATCAAGGAGATAACCAGACATCGCGGGATGGAGTTGGATTTTATATTTCCAAAGAATGGGAAGCTAAGATAATGTCATTCTCTTCCCACTTTCTCAGAATTGCAAAAATCAAAATTATGATTAACGTGGAAGCAAACATGCGACTAATCCGAGTAAATGCCCCACATGATGGCCAAACTAGTGAAGAATATACCGAATTTCTGGACGATCTGGCTGCGGTAGTTAATGAAGAACGGTCTACTTTTATCGTTACAGTGAGCGACTTCTATGCTATAGTCGGATCACAAAAGCCAGGAGAGCAGTCGGTAAGAAATTTTGGATTAGGAACGCGAGATCCATGCGTACAACAGCTGGCTGATTTCTGTGAAAATAATCGGCTAAGGATCATCAACAAGTTTGAAAACAAAGAGGCAAGAAATGGACTTGGAGAAGCCTCAGCGAAGACGCAAAAAGTGAAATAGACTATAATCTAGTGAATAAGGCAATAATCTTTAAAGACACCATAGTATTGAACCAATTTGAAACATGCAGTGACCGTCGACTCGTTAGAGTAAAAATTAAGCTTAAGAGACAGACAATTATAGGCTAGACAGTGAAAAAACGAAAGCATTAACATTCGACGCTAGTTTTTATAGATAAGATGTAGACAACAATCTGATATAAGAGAAGATGAACGACACATGCAAATATTGGTGCAAAAATCACTCAAGCAGCATAAATGGCAATGTCAACAAGACCGAGAGGGTCTCCTCTTACGGAAGAAATAAAAAAACTACTTGGAAGGAGAAGAAAGATGAGACGGGATGCAAATTTTCGGAAGAATATAGAATTCTGCGAAATTAACAAGCCGATCAGAAAGATGATATGCGAAAACCGTTTCCAGAGATATCTGAATATAACGAAGCAAGCTGCTGCCTCTGGGAGAAATTCGTTAGTTGAAAAGGATATATATAACTGAGCTGAAAAGCGACGAGTTACTCACGACAGAAACGCGAGAAATTGAGAAATTGACCACGTCATTCAGGAGTTCTTTACGAAGCTGTACAATGGACCGACCACGCGTTCGTTGTTACAAGTCATCGACTGAGAGATAAGAACGATGTCCAACGTTTGAAAAGCGGGCGGCAGGTGTCCATGGATTAACCGGCGAAATGTTGAAAGGTGCAGAGGCACTGCTAATCGAAAAGCACGTATAGCAACATGATTGAACGTCAACAAATTCCTGAACATTTCACTCACTCAAAAACGTTTCTGCTGCCAAAGAAAAGTAACCCAAATGATTCAGAAACTATGACATCATAAGTGATGTCAGAAAGGCGAGACAGATTGTCACAACAGAAGCGTGAATGTCGACGGGAAAAAACTTTTGCACTTGAAGTTCACAGATGACATAGTCCTAATATCCCACGGACAGTGATGCCAACGTACCAGAATTTTTGCTGCAATACTATACTTGTACTTACTCTTCCTCATACTGCACTTATACCAGCCCTTGAAGAAACTGATCATACCTACGTGTACTGCACTCCGCGCCCACTTTTTTGTACCAAACTGTACCAAGTATTTTGGCCCAGAAAGTACAACACTTGTA